>OX596248.1:4062565-4366919 GCA_951394255.1 Polyploca ridens
AACGAGACAAGTGATGCAAAATGATTATGACCCTAATTAAGTGTTGATATGCTGGTTATGATTTTAATTCAATAAACTTGAAAGCAAACATTTGGTATGATTTAAGTGTAATTTATTTTCAATTGATACTTTGTGTAGAGTCCGTTACACGTTGTATAGAGACGAAAACAATGAAAATTTTCGTGCCGCGAAAATTGTGAAAATCGCATAACCGAGTGCGAGCAGCCATCAGTCTTAAGATAAGACAATAGTGCTGCCCACTGACACACTTGATTATTATGGAATAGAGCAAGGCGTCTCTAGGAGGGGGGCGAGATTTTCTCTTTCTTTCATAATATAACGCATCTGAACTATTACAGTAATACTGACCCTGTATATTAGAAGCGAGTAGTGGTCGCCTAGGTGGCGCTAGTAACGCAGGTGGCGTCGGACTGGATGGTCGACGACGTAGTGAAGGCGCCGGTGGTGTCTCATCGTTACCATTGTTACCACCGCGAGCTCCACCTAACGTTACCGATCGTTTCACTAACGCTTGGCAGCTGTAACAAATAATATGTATTGTAATAAAATCCCTTACTATCATCACATTGAGATCCCTTCAAAGAATTTGTTTTTAGAATTTATCAATGTGGGGGCTTTGAATTTTAGAGATATAAGTAATTTATTTATTAAATAATTAGTAATTAAAGCATACCGAGGAAAAGCCGCCGTAGTTTTCCCAAGGGAGTACAATATGTGGTTATTCAAAAAGGGTGTGAAGAGATTTTTTAAAGGTCGGCAACGCGCGATTGATACCACTGGCAAAGCAAGGCTACATTGACCACTAGGTAAGCCATATGCTTGTTTGCTACCTTAATCGTATAAAAAATAGGAAAATTAAAAATAAACTATAATTATAGGGACACTTTAATACCGCTGTTACATGGAATAGTTTGAGTTTGTTTTTCATTTTGCACTTGAATCATCAAGCATACATACTATGCTCATGAACATTCAAAATGTTCTCCCAAAAAACCTAAGCGATGAACAAATTAAGCACGCATTAGAAGTAATTTCCAACTTACCTAGAATCAGGCTTAGCTCCGCAGTCACAGAAGAAGTTGCCGAACTTAGCGTATGAGACATCATGTCCGCGGTGGCAGACCCTCGCGCACACGGTGCACACTCCCACTCCGTCCACCATCTTGCACGTGTGGCAGTGGTACCAGTGCTGGTTCATGAACTCGCGTTGTGTTACTGTGAACGTGCACAGCTTCGATTGGAGCATTACGTCCTCGTCCTACGAACAAAGAAACAAATTTAAGAGAGGAGGAATACCGCAGCCACTTTACTTTGTGTTCCTGCGCGTAAGGTCGCCAGAGCTGAAAGCAGTGTTAGTAAATCAGTTATGACTCTAATTCCACAGAACTGACACATTATAGGGATGCGGAGAAGGTTCACGATATCGTGGAATATCTGGCCAAGTAGTTTGCTCTATGGCGAATCATTCAGCGAACTCGATTAGAGTATTCAATCCACTGTCGGTAAATTAGCGCACATCGGGATAGTTTAAGTAATTCTATAAGTAAATTAGTGCTATAAATATTTGTAAGATACTTTACAAAATATGACACGAGAACTAAACAGGTTCTGGTTGTCACCTGAAAAAATTCACCATTCATTGGAAGACTGATTGAACAAAACTCACCGAATCATCTGCGCTTGTATCATCGTCATCTTGTTGTTCATCCGTGTAGTCCAAGTCAAATCCGAGCTCTGAGGGCGATTCCCATGTTGGGCTGACTGAACGCAATGCTGAAAAAATATTTAATTTATTACATTTGTCAGTAGACCGTCCGAACATAACAACTGATCTCCGAATAATTGGATCTGAGATATAAATTTAATTCATTTTGAACTTCATAAGTGCCTTCCTAGGGTCTACATTAGATTGCTTTGACTTTAAAATTATTCAATTTCCTACGGACATAGTTTAAAATTTTGCACTGCAAATGCATCATTTTCTTTGAAATTTCGAATCAAAAGCAATACAGGTTCACTATAAAACATTACACATAGAAATACTGTTATTACTTAGTGCTATCTTCATACTACTTACTAAGAGGCTGTGTGGTATTAATCGCGTGCAGAGCGTCTGCCAAGTATGACAGCAGTACGCAAGCAGACTCGATCTGCTGCCCCAAGTTACCGTCAATTTGACCCTCCTCCAGCTTCTCAAGAACTTCTTGACTGCTTAGGTTATCGATGCTGTTTGAATAAACATTTTGTTTAGCAATAAGGAAATTATTTAATTAAAAAACTATATAATTTTAATATACTTACTATAATGGGTGGAGATTTCGAGATGGCATATTTTCGAAACCTTTATTTTTTGAGAATTCTGTGTTGTTCCCAATAAATATAAAAGTTCATCAGCATGACTAACCCAAAATAGGTTTCGAAAATATGCCATCTAGAAATCTCCTCTCTGTATAAATAAAACTTAATAAAATTGTGAGTCTGTCTATCGTTTTGATATTGATGAAATTTTCAGACGTTGCTTTAATCCCCTATGATGATACCCACACATGATCACATAAATTCCGGCCTGATTTGGTATTTTTAATTTTATTTACAAGTTTCACTATACCAAAAAAAAACACAAAATAGTTTTCGCAAAAACGACTTCATGATTCCTCAGACGCATATCATATGGATCGTCCCTTAGTGTCCCAGCTAAAATACCACTAGTATAGTAAACAGCTAGTTACCAAGCGGCAAGCCAGGAGAGCGCAGCAGGGAACAGTGTCGGATGGTGAGCGCCATTGTGTGCGTCGGCGAGGCGGCACATCTCGCGCGCTAGCAGCGGGGAGCACGCGCTCTCGCCGCACACGCCGATCAGCGCCGACAGCATGCGAGCGCTTACTGATTCATCGCTACACACACAACATAAACATGTTATATTATGTATAGAGTGTATTACGTATTATGTATAGATGTGTAGAGCCATTTGTTAACGTTCATAAGTGCCTTATCAGGGCCTAAATTGAATAAATGCTATTTGAATTTGAATATAGAGAAACGGACAGTGCATCAAACCTAAGAAAAACCTGTTTCACAAAAAACTTAAACCGACTTCAAAATATACTAATAAGTAATCAAATCCGGTCAGAATGACAATGGGACCAAACGGGATTGCCTTCAAAACGAAAAAAAGAATTTTAAAAATCGGTTATGAGGTAACAAACATAAAAAAAACATACAACTGAATTGAGAACCTACTCCTTTTTTCAAGTCGATTAAAATACCTTATTGCTTTACAATATCGATGGACGGATCAACTAAGGGAAAAATGCACCAAATTTTACGACGTGGTCGAGTTGGCCACCAATAGAAGTTGCTGGAGGCAAGCCGTCCACGCTCTATCAAAGACCACGTGACCGGTGATCACGACCTACAGCCATGAAGAAACGACCACAGAGAGAGAGAGCTTTACAATAAGGGTCAATTCACACAGAGAGGTGATGTGACGCGACGCGGCGCGTAGTTTATAAGATAGCTATACAATATAGAACTCTCACTGAAATGTGTACCATTTTGTTTACTTAATAAAGTTCTATATTGTTTAAGTATCTTAAAAAGTGCCCGCCGCGTTGCGTGGCGTCTCGGTGTGAGCTGACCTTTAGATTATCGATATATTTAATAGATAATCCTTGTTATGACGCAATAAGGCAAATTTTTCTTTGACATAAAATGGTGTTTCCTCAGATTTATTGCACTGCATGTATTCAAAATTGAATTTAAATTCATACATGCGAGGATTTATTAGTGATTAACACAATCTATTCTCGAGATTATATCAACAACAATTAGATTAGAAATAAAACGTAATTAATGATGCAGAGACAAAGTTTAAAAACAGTTATAAAGTTAACATACCAATGATGTACGACATGCTTGCACAAAGCCGACAGTAGAGCGGCATTGTCATTGGTAGCGTCCGCGAGCGGCGCCGGCGCAGGTTCTACCGCCAAAGTGCAAGTGGCACCAGCACCTGCACTTTCCTTACTGCCGTCCGACCAGCTGCAGCTTTCTGATTACATTACAAATGGTGTAATCAATTAGGTAATGTACTGTTATTCTGAAGAATTCATACTTATGATGAGAATATTTACCTGAGTTAGCGGATTGTTGGGCAGTCTCAGATTGGGCTCTCGGTGCTGGAGATCTGAAATAAATAATAATATGAAATAACTTTGAAAGAGCACTTTAGGAGGATATCTTATCTGTCGGTAAACAAGCATACGGTCCCCCTGACGGTAAGCGGTTACCGTAGCTATATGAACGCTTGCAACGCACGAGGCATCAGTCATGCTTTACCGACCCTTCCTCCCTGCCCAATGAGCTCAGGCGACCTTACTCACGCGCAGGAACACACCATAATCTGGCTGCGGTATTCAGTAAGGTACTCAGGTACTTCACCAGTCAAACTTCTCTTTGAGCTAATAAACGCTATACCTTTCTTAAATCTCCTGCTAAATATGCTTTATCTATACCACCTACTAATTTCCAATACTAAAGTACGAACTAAACTCACGGTGTCTCAAACACAGGCAGGTCATTATCGTTCCGTTGCGCGGCGTTGTCGTTCCTCGTCGCGTCAGTCTCTGAGTGGAACACGCTGCGCAGTGCGTTGCGTAGAGCTAGAGATGCGGGGTTGCCGTCCGGTGCTGATGACGTAGGCGTCGGTAGTTCTGTCTCTGTCGGGGTTGCGTTTGCTGTACCTGACGCGCCGGCTGAAGCTATATGGGAGGAACATATTCGTTTATGCTATAATATTCTAAAAAAAAAAACTGTTTTACTAAAATCTTAAACCGACTACAAAGTACACTAAGAAGTAATCAAATCCTGATCTGATGACAATGGGACTAAACGGGAAGTGTACCCTTCCAAACAAAAAATAATTTTCCTTTTTGTGAAGTCAGTTAATAAATGAAGCCTGAATTAATTTAAACTACGAAGTTTCTATTTGCCACATTTTTGAACAAAAAACCCATGATGATTCCGTACGAAATATCCTCTTATGAGGTCATGGTTTAATTAAAGCAAGTCTATCAAAACTCAGTTAAATATATCCGTCACTTTCAAAAGTCATAAAAAAAGAGCCGACTATCTTAAAATCTGAGTTTTACTAACTTTTACTAGAGTTGGCTTAAACCATATCACGCAATGAGACCGTAAAACTTTCGGGAACTTTTGAATTGCTACAAATTGGAAGTACTCTTGTACGTCTGTATACTATGTGAGTTTTAGACCTCTCGATAAATTATGCAACCATGGATTGTCGATATGCTTATAAAATCTTAAAAAAATATTTCACTAGAATCGATTCAGAAATGCGACCTGTAGAGCCGATTAGGCGAAAATATTTTTGCCCAACCTGAAACACTCACTTCGCACTCGCTCGGTCAATAACTATACAAAAACTAGGTTTATCTTTGAACTTACCAGGCGAACCCAGGCAGATGTGGGCTAAAAGGGCAGACAGCTTTTGGTGATCAGCCACTCCAATAAAGTTGGATACAGATATACATAGTGAGCTGTTTCTGTCAGTGGTATCACAGCTGGTGAATATCTTTATGAAGAGCCTAAAATAAAATAAAACAAGTTAAGAAATCGCAAGAATATAAATAGAAAATATTTGTAACGAAAAATATGTTTGTTCTTATACTTACTTGATAACTCTTTCGGCATAAGGATTTCTAGCATTCGGCGCCGACAGAAGTATTTTACCAAGAGTGTATCCAGATTCTTCGGCAAACACTGTCTCATATGCCAATCTACCAGCTGGTCGGTCCAGAATCTTCTCCCAGTATTTGACCTGTAGTAAAATAAATGTTTTTAGAATTTGCTAAGCTAAAATAGCCTTTTTTTGGGCTTGCGTTTGACCTTCGACTGAACCCATGAGGAGTTATGACGAGGCCAAGGATGTAGCACGCTTACCCAGAAAAAGCCTATTCACTCTGGCGTTGAATACATCTAGGTTATAGGTGTCGGAAAACACAGACCCCGGAAGAGAGTTCCACTCCATTGCTGTTCGTATAAGAAACGATGAAGCGAAGCGTTGTGTCTGGGGATGGAGATGGAATGGGGATGGAGGAATTAGATTAAACAGTACTGTACAGTTCAGTAGTATTTTTGAAAATCAAAACATGTTTTTTTCTTTTCTCTATATATCCTATAGAAGACCGACAAACACGAAACCTTATGCCGATGTTCAAGGCTCGTTAATTTCGCCTCAGTTAGCGAAACATCGCCGACTAGTCTCCAAGCACGATGGTCTATTGAGTCAAGGGCATCCAGCTGGTATTTGACAGTACCATCCCAGAGATGACAGCAGTACTCGATGCACGAACGGACTTGTGCTTTGTACAGTTGCAACAACCGACCCGGCGTAAAGTACCGCTTCACCTAACAGAAGATGCACAACTTTTTTATCAAAGAGCATAAAGTACTTACCATATGTCTCAAGGTCTTCTCAGTGGATGGTTGCAGATGTTCGACCAGTACAGTGTATGTTGTTTTCAAGATGTGTTCGTGCGTGAGTTGTTCCGCCTTCTGCACTTGCGGCACGAGGATAGTGAGGGTCGATGCTAACGGCTCCGACATGAATTCAAGACGACCGTCCGTCTGGGAAAGTTATAGGTTATTTTTATATAACAATACACATCTATAAAGGTTCTTTTTAGTTTCAATTATATTGTTTCATCATTTCAAGTTAGTATTACATTATTAAGATTAGCTAATACAGTATAAGGCACGAGTCGTGAGCACAGATAGGCAGTAGTGGGGGCAAGCTCGCGTATGTGCACTTTTGGCCAAATTACACGCAATCCAATAGATGACGAGCAACGACTAACGAACCAATCGTGTGCAGCTCCGCCTTCTTCATTCCGCCAAACAGACCGAAAAATTAACTACTGCGCAGGTGTCAGTTACTGTACTTGACTAGCTGATCTCTTTCTGAAAATAAATTACCGACTATTCTTTGCCATTTAGGAATTTATTAATTAGAATGCCAAAGAAAAAATAACTATTTTAATTTAATACAGCATTTTGTTTAAACATTGTTAAGCGTCTAAAATAAATTCTTATAATGGAAAAGAGTAGTGGGTAATTTATCTTTAGAAAGAGATTAGTTAGTATTGAGGAATAATGCACAAATTATAGTAGTAATTGAATCATTTCATGGGGGGGAGGGTCAGGTTATGCCGGACTCGTTCCGGCCAAAACCCTGTGCTACGGAGGGAGGCGGGTTCTCTTCATGACCATAACTTAACTTTAATCAACTTACCAAAGCCGGTATAATAAGATCAAGAGCCTTCCTCAAAAGCTCAGGGTTGTCAGCCAATTTGCTGGCTCCGATTTCCAGCAGTTTGGCGGCGGAATAGGCCAGCATCATTAGGGACGCGCCAATGCTGTACTTAGCGTTCGCACTAATGAGCTCGCAATGGGAGGACACCAGGTTAATTACTGCACTCTCCGATGGTATGATGTGGGAATTGTAGAAACACTAGAGGACAAAGCAAATATTGTTTAAACGTGATATATCTTTTGGGAAACATATTTATAAGTAACCAACTTTCCCCCGCGGTCGCACCTGCGTTCCAGTTAGAGATGTCAATGTCTGGACATAAAATATCTCAATGCAAAAAAATCACGTTGAGCCTACGCAATAGGAGGACGCACTAACAAAGAGCAAAAACTTTCGCATTTATTATATTACTAGCTGTCACCCGCATTCCCAGGATAAAAAGTAGCCTATGTCATTCTCCATACCATAGGCTATCTGCGTGCCAAATTTCATCGTGATCGGTTGAGTAGTTAAGGCGCGAAAGCGTAACAAACTCACATTCGCATCAATAATATTAGAAGGGATTAGCAGGGATGTCCCAAAGATTAAAAGTTAGATCTATATGTTCAATTCAGTTCTATTATTCCCGCAGACGATAAGGAAGATTATACTCTCCATAACATCACGCAACATCGACGCGGGTGACGCCGCGGAGCATTCATAGCTATATCAAAAAATAAACAACCTACCAGGTTAAAACAACAGAGCGGCGGTGGCGATGACAATCTATCCAACGCAGCGGCAGCATTAGACGGTAAGTGCGCTCGCAACCAGGCTCCTAACGCTGGCGGTGCGATACTTCCAGTCGCATTCGCAACCGGCCCGGAGGTGGCGCACACTTGTAAACGAGCTTTAGATACCGCCGCCTCTGACGGGTTGTTGGACGTATCCATTAGGCCTTCGAGCTCGAGGCCAGCGCTTAATCTAGAACAAAAAGATAGCTAAGTAAACCACGAACAATAATAGCGTGTCTTACAGTAGTACCCAACTGATATGGCTTACCGATTTATCTGCGCAGAAGATACATTTTCAAAGCGCGGGAAACGGTATTGGTCGTCACTCCGTCCACAAGTGAGACGGAACTAACAGCTGCAGTGTATTATGAACCTTATAGTAGTGATCTAAGGTTGATTGTAAGTTTTAAGCATTCTTTCGTTAATCTTCGGGGCTATACTTTCTTTTCTGTGCGAACGAAGATTCACGACGCGCCATATCAGTTGGGTAATACTGTACCTCAGTAGTTTTTTTTAATACTACTAAGGTATCAAAAAAGCATACGGCCTGTCTGATGGTAAGCGTTTACCGTAGCCTATGGACGTTTGCAACACCAGGGGTATATTCGCGCATTGCCGACCCTACTCTCATTCTGTCTTTCTGTCTGGGGAACTCATTCCATAGCCTGAGCGTCCGCGGTAGAAAGCCGACTAGAAATGTTATTACGCATTGCAAGACAATAAGGACACGGCAAACATGAGGCTTACCATCAGGTGGAACAAACCCAATCATCTTTTAACATCGTGACTCATACGGCAATATCGATCTTATATAAAAAAACCGGCCAAGTGCGAGTCGCATACTGAGGGTTCCGTGTAATATTAACTAACTCAACTTTGCTATGAAAAAAACGCCAAAAATATTGAATGAAAGGTAAATTGCGGTTTACGATTTATGATGTATTAAAAAAAACTACGTACTAGATCTCGTTCAAACCAATTTTCGGTGGAAGTTTGCATGGTAATGTACATCATATATTTTTTTTAGTTTTATCATTCTCTTATTTTAGAAGTCACAGTGGGGAGGACACACATTTTACCACTTTGGAAGTGTCTCTCGCGCAAACTATTCAGTTTAGAAAAAAATTATATTAGAAACCTCAATATCATTTTTGAAGACCTATCCATAGGGGTATGGGTTTGATGAAAACCAAATTTTTGAGTTTCAGTTCTAAGTATTGGGAACCCCCAAAATTTATTGTTTCTTGTTTCTATTTTTTTGTGAAAATCTTAATGCGTTTCACAAAAACATCTACTTACGAAGTTTCAACAGTATAGTTCTTATGGATTCGGAAAAAGTGGCTGTGACATACGGACGGGCAGACAGACATGACGAATCCATAAGGGTTCCGCTTTTTGCCATTTGGCTACGGAACCCCAACAATAGAGTCCTAAACTTACCGGCAGCAATCCAGTGCGGTTTCTAGCAGGTCCAATAGATCGGGCATGAACTGATGAGCTTCGGATGGCGACGCCGCATCAGCGAGACACACTTTCAACCTCACGAGCGCCGAGTCACACGATATCACATCTAGCAGCGATGGAAGACCACTCGCTACGAAGAAAATATTAGTTTTTATAAATTTACAATTGTTCATAAGACCAGCTTTCCACGGCTAAACTTTTTTACATGACAGGTAAGGTCTATTTTTATTTGTTAAGTTGTCAGAAATTTTAATAACGGACAAGGAATATGCGTGGATTTTAAAAATCATTCCAGTGTATACCTACGTTATATATATGTGAGCAACAGAAGCAAGTTTCTCGACGCATGTGTCAATCAGACAGTTTCTCGTTTCATATTAATGGTGTGTGTAGAGCTGTACTTACGAGTAATGTTCTGTTTCAAATGTTTGATGGTCTCAGATGCAAGCCACGCTGTGTATTTGATGTTATCACAGGATGCGCTCACGCCGGCGAGTAGATTTTCTGCATACTGATGGAGAAAGTATATGTTATTTTACTTATAAACAGAAGTATATAAGTTTATGATTCCAACACAGCTTATTTTAAATGAAACAGATTATCAAATTCCATCCTTTGTTTGAAAGGTAATACCGGTTCATAACTACGTCGGATACCGAGACGAAGTTCCCGGGTTCGAATCCTACACTGAGCTTGAGCTTTCGGTGAAGGAAAACATCGTGAGGAAATCATAGCACGGTGACAGGATACTTTGCAATACCCATCTGGCTGGCTATCACCCTCAAGTTGCTTAAATCTGTCGTCAAGCACCTATCGGTGTGTTCCGACAGCTGCACTTGAGAGCCAGTTCCTTCTAGGCTTTGTGTGCTTACCACCTTCGGCCACAACATCACTTACCAAGGTGAGATTGTGGTAGACATACTTTTCACTGCATCTAAATAACGCATTTCCGTAGTTCATTCAGAGATCTGTGATATCCAAAAATAAACGATGGAAATCTGCTTCTTTAAATGTGCAGGAGATAGTTACCTGCGTATACATTCCCTGTTTAACAAGCGCGTCCTTCAGCCAAGGGTTGAAGACCTTCTTGTTGTCGGCCCGCGGCGCCCATATGACCGCGTGTAGAGGCAGCGGCGAGGGCAAGTCCGCCGCCGTGCCCGCTTGCAACTTGTCCATGTGTGGAGTCGCAGGGGGCATGCTTATTATTAGCCTAAGGGAAAATAGTATGTAGAGTGTAAGAAACAAGAAAATATTTGAGATGGATCATATGTACTTTTCTTGGTTTCTCGACCATTTCCTATAATACTCGTAGTAGCACCAACCTAGTAGCCTATAATACTCAGGGATGATGTTCCTATTAGTGAAAGAATTTTTCGAATCCGACTGGTGGTTCTAGAGATTAGCCCATTTATACAAACAAAAAACTCTCCCGCTTTATTATAGTATTAGTATAGACTAGCAGACCCTCGCGGTTTCACCCGCGTACGGTTTGATTTTTTTTGCGCGGAACACTCAAAAATAAAAGTAGTTAAGGGCGGTATGTAAGCTAAACGTCATAAACAGGGTTCGCTATTTTAGTGGTTTATGAATAAAAACATGAAAGAAATAGTAATATATGAACATAAACATAAAACCAAGATACTAATTAACAGATCCGTGTTGGCCCTTTTTTTTTAATTTGCTGCAATAACTAGCAAAAACATTACAAATATTACCAAAATCATAAAAATCGAGGTTTGCCTCTTTAGTGATACCATCAAATTTAGAATCCATTTTGTAAAAATTATGTCTAACATCGAATCACAAATATATGTACAACAGATCCGTGGGGCCACATTTTCATTTTTTTGTTTAAGAATAATGTAATTTATTTATTTATAAGCATCAATTTTGCGACGCCATTTGTCCATACATTTTTCTATGAAATGTCAAGTGAAGCTTTATATACAAGACGCAATCGCGAAAGCAGTCAGTTCCCCCCAGTGTCCCAAGGTGACACCACGTCGCTTTTTATTGACACCGGAAATGACGTCATCCACATATCTGTATACATACGCTTGTTAAAAAGAACATGATAAGTGCATTTTTATTTTTTACATTATTAGAGTTATGAAATACACCATGAACATTTTTTTATGGTCATCAGTATTCATTTCATGACATGTTGATACGCCCATAGTCTTTTTGAAAAAGTCCCGTATGCCAAAATATTTTCCTTGTTCTCCCTCACAGCTATTGATTGCTTATTTTGTTTCTTGCTTATAGACTAGTCTTATTCATAAAATCATAAATAAGTTTTTGTATGGTGCGGATTTTTACTTGAAGGTAAACCTTAATAATGTATCGTCGATGCTGAAAAGAAGGTTAGGATACGGCCATCGAAATAATATAAGTATTTTATTAGATTTCGCGTTCCGAACAAAGAAACCGTCGAGCTTGGCGACAGCGGGGGTAAGGTGGGGGCCTGTGCGAAGCGAGTGTGCAGTGGACTGACTGTTGCAGTGCTAAATCAAGCTGTGTCTAACCAAATTATAAAAACGATAGATAGATGCTTATAGATTATAGTTTTCTCGCGACTAAAATATCTTAAGCGCCCATGAATTTCATAGCGCCTACGCGTTTATTCAACGTGTCGTTCCTATAGAATTACACCGCAGTCGTAGCATTTAAATGAAGAAATATTTTTTCTATTGTGATATTACGATATTATTACCTATTTATTCACTTGAACAACAAATAAGTTTACTTACTTGACTACTAAATTGTTATTTACGTCCAGGTTTACACTCAGGTTTGATTCGATTTCTTGTATTATTAACGCTGCTCCGTACGCGCCCATCTCACAGAAAAGAGTTCTAGAGTTTCGCGTTCCGAGTTCCGAGTTCCGCGTTCACTACTTTACACACAGCGAGCGAGCAGTCTAGAGTTCTAAAGGTAAATGGGCAAATTTGCATGGAGCTTTTCCCTTTGGCGGCCAGCAATAATTTCTGTTTTCTATTAGGCAATAATATATTAACAAAAATATGAAAGCTTAATACTGTGGTGTATTTAGAAAAAAAATTGTAGGTTATTGAAGATTTAAGAAATAATTGGAGATATTATGAAATTGCAAGGTAGTTGCATTAAATGTAATTAGTATCCCGTACCAAAAGGTGTAATTATATACATACAGCAAGCAAAAGTTTGTTGACATTCTTTATCTCGTCTCATTGGCCTTACTTAAGTTTCATTAGTGGCCGCTCATGGGCCAGAATGCCCATTGCCTTTCTACCTTGTGTCACTTAATAAATAAGACAGTGATAGCTCAGACGTGTCACCTCAACTGCCAGCTTTAGATAATGGAACTCCGACAGAACTCGAGTTCTCTTGAACGACGAGTTCTCTGTGTGCAATGATGAAAGGCGCCGCATAGATAACAGTGAACGCGGAACTCAGAACTCTAGAACTCTTCCATGGGATCGGCGCCTAAAGGTGAACGGAACGCAGTTCAGTTCATTCGAACAGAGTGAATGTTTGGAACGCTGTCTATATATATACTAGCTATCGATAGATTTATTTATTTTATTTATTTATTTACACTTAGGAAGATTTACAGCTTCATTTCTACGATAAAATAAACATATAGATGATCCTATGCCATTTACAAATCTCCACCTGTATATAAGATACATGTAAATTTTTCATGCAAATAATTAGAAGTTAGGTGTGTTAGAAAACAGACTATAAATACTTAACTAAGAATTATATGAAGACAGTTCAATACAATGTTGAAGAGAAACTAATAAATTCAAAAGCTAGCAGTCTTCGTTAGTTTTAGTAGTACCAAAGTAGTTACTACATGTGAGTCTTTTAATTGATGCAGTGCTTGAACAAAACAAGTCTATATCATTAGATAATTCGTTAAAAGAGTTGCAGGCGCGCAAAACAAATGTGTTGGCTCTATACTTGGTCTTTGTCGAAGGGACATTCAGAATACCTCGCTGTCGTAATCGAAGAGTATTCGTTCTTAGGTTGATTTTCGTCAATAATTCAGGACAGTCAACCCGACCCTGAGCAATGTTCGCTAGGTAACAGATGTCATTTATATTTCTTCTGGTTTCAAGGGGTAGAAAGTGATACTTTTTACATCTGTGATGGTAATCCGTAGAATACTGATGGGTCTTAAAATCAAGGTACCTAAGGAATTTTCCTTGAATACGCTCAATGCGTGAATTATAAAAGTGATACTGAGGGTTCCAAATCTGAGAAGCGTATTCCAGGTGACTTCGAACATAGGCACAGTATAAGATTTTAATTGTTTTTAAGCTACGGAAATGGAATGACCTTCGTACCTCATGGACTCTCGCTAGGTTCTTATTGTTGAGCCTATATCCTAGGTCAACTGTTTGAAGGCAACGTGTAAACGACATATAAAAGCACTTAGATACATTGAGATCCAGTTTGTTATGTAAGCAATATGCTTGAAATCTATATAAATCGGCCTGTAGGTCATCAACATCCCTTGCATTATACACCACCTTTAATACCTTCATATGTCAAGTCGGTATATATAACACCGACTTGAGCACGTTGCTCCATGCCAGCAGTTATGAAATCATTGGCTACTACGAGGTTAGATACGGTGGAGCGACCTTTAAGGAAACCATGCTGATCCTCACTAAGACTGCTACTCAACACACTATAGACCTGATTATAGACAATCTTTTCCAGAATTTTAGCGAATAGACAAAGCTTCGAAATGGGTCTATAGTTGTCCACTCTGGATTTATCACCCTTCTTAAAAATTGGTGTTACGAATGCAGACTTCCATATTGATGGAACCAGGCCTTCCGTCAGTGATCGGTTGAAAAGAATGCAAATTGGCATTAAGAGGCTATCAGCACATTTCACAATATAAATTGGAGGTATATGATCTGGACCGCCAGATTTTGATAGGTCAAGAGATTTAAGAAACTTCAAGATTTCCGTAGAGTCCACGTTGACCGAAGCAATACCGGCACCAGAAGAGGAGGAGGAAATCGCGTTCGACAAGTCATCCGTCAGTGATAAGTACTACACCTCTTAACATCATGTTCTTCCTATGAAGAAGATGATGTTAAGAGGTGTAGTACTCGAAGGAACTATTTCCTTGGAACTTGACCTCCAAACTCCCAGTCACACTTCTCACTTCTTACTCTTATTCCCAATCTTTTACTATCCAAGCGTCTCTGGAACTCTCTCCCTCAGACTATAAGACGGGCCCCGACGTTAGACTCTTAAATCTCTTTTTATTTCACACTATCACACGCTATAAACTTCCTCATTTCCTGCCTTCCTTTCTATTTTACTAGAGTTGTTATTTTCACGTTATGAAAGTGTATTCTTATCTGTTACACCTATCATATTCTCATATATCCTGTTACCCAAAGGTTGTCTGGAAGAAATCGCTTAAGCGATAAGACCGCTTGTTTTGTATCACTTCTTCTTGTATAATGTTTCGTTTTCTACTATATGGTGTACAAATAAAGCATATTTATCTTATCTTATTAGTGAAATAATGTTCAGAATCGGATTAGTAATTTCAAAGCCTCGTACATGCCTCTTTATATAATACTAGCTGTCCTCCGTGGTTTCACCTGCGTTCCCTTGATAAAAGTAGCCTATACCCTTCTCTATACCATAAGTTGTCACGACGCGATGTAGGCTTGGCTATCAGCTCTACTATCAGCCTACGACCGGAGCATTCAAAATAGTTGATAAAGCAGTTGAAGAAGATGAAACTGATGACTGCTTTCCATAAAGTTTATTGCGTAAAAATAAAGAACCCAGCTGGGTTCTAGTATGATAATTCTTTATATTATTGAAGCACTGGTAAACGAACTGTATTAATGTATTACTAGGATATATTATTTCACTTTAAAAACATGTCCACACAAGTTGCGTCTCAGTACTGATTGAAATGAATGAATGTCTGATGGGACATTCTTCAATTATGAGAATTAAAAATATTGAAAATTCGAATTCGAAAATTTTATCATTTAAAAATTTTAAACATTTAAAAATTAGAATAATATGTACATTTGGAAATAGTATTTTTGACCAGAAGCAATAATTGAAATAGCCAAATCTCAATACGATGGCTTCAGTGGTTTAGGCGTGAAAGCGTAAGCAAACAAAAACAAATGGGCCAGTTGGTGCAGTTGATTATGATTCCACTTATAGCGCTGCAGGTCGTGGGTTTGATTCCCACCCAGGACATGCATTTGTGTGCATGAACATGTCTGTATGTCCTAATTCTGGGTGTAATTATGTACATTATGTTACTTATATATTTACAAACAAAAAGATGTCCATAGTACAAGCTCAGCTTAGTTTGGGATCAGATGACCGTACGTGAGGAATATCCCAGGATGTTTATTTTATTTATTTATTATTTAAACTTATTATTTATTACTAAACTTATTACCATTTATTATTATTACTACTTATTAATTCTTAAACAAACTACTATGGATTAGTACCTATCTCTTCAAAAAATGTTAACATAAGTACCCACAAAGTACTAATATAAAGCATCGCACTGAATTTCCTTTGCTTATAAGTAGTGAATCCATGCTGTTTAATAATTATGTAAACTTTGGTCGTGCTTATTTAAATAAGCCACTAGAAAAGGTATTTAAATAGAAAATTAAATATTATATTACTTAATAATATTGGAATTTTATCGGCTGGTACCACGTTATGCAGTACGCATCTAATTTGACGCAACGTCAAGTTTGGTGCCGATGCATGTGTGCGTGCCTGTAACACAACTGCAAAGTAACAAATGAATGCTGGTTTTGGCGCGCGATCTAGCCTACATACTACCCTTAAGTTACTCCTTATAACATCAGCTATGAACCGGAACAGACAGACAAAAATGTTTAAAAACTCAATCCGATTTTATTCAAAAAAAGTTGAACTCACATAAAAGCTTGGTGCAATCATGGTATATGTTTTCTTGGATCATGGGTGCAATGATGTGCAATGCAAAACTCTTTAAAAATGGAATGTCAAATATAAAAGAATAATTAAATCAGTAGCACTAAGCAGTATTGCTATCAACTTCAATGCAAATCACCCCGAAAAATCAAACACGGATATTTTTACTATTAAAACTAAAAACCAATATTATACACTAATAAATAAAACTCAAAGAATCTTATTTAATTATGATAATAACAAATGAAAAAGAAATTAAATTAACTACACTCAAAATATTCTAATGAAATAGTGAAAATGAACTTCCAAACAAATTATACAGCAATCGCAAATATTCGCTAAGTAGGTATAATCTAAGAGATTTCCAAGGAATTTTCGAAGGAAAATCAAGGCAAAGGTAAGTTTTTTTTTGAGGATGTTGGCGTCACACGGCTTGTGTATTTTGCCATTTTCCAGTTATAGTATAAGTTCTAGTCACAATAAATCACTTTCACATAGTCCTCAGTCAGTCACCGTCCATAATAGTCATGTTTTAGTACAGTGGTGGTCATTATACTAAAAATTTTCACGGACTTCTGGAGACAACTTGAAAAGTCACGATACACATGATTCATTTCATTTCACTACACTGGTGCACATGGATTGATCTTTATTGGATCAAATACCACCGATAATATGCAATAAAACTCAAAATACACGAATTTATGAAAATAAAAATGAAAACACAACGTCACTCTGCAAGTTCCCGCCAAAAAGTCCCAAAGCTAAGTTTTTCATTCAAATATCCAAGAACAAAAAAAATTTTGTTTCGAATTCTAATCCGATTTAAATATTCTTTTATATTTGAAATTCCAATTTTAAAGAGTACCAAGTTTTTTGAATAAAATCGGCTCAGATTACTGAACAAAAGGCAGATAGAGCGCGCGAAACACGGGAGTGAGGCCAAAAAAACTACAAAGTTTATTTAAGAGTATAAAGCCAGAAAAATATGGCAATGTCAGATGAAACAAACTTATGTCTAATCTTCGCGTGGCATGAGACGGAGATAGCGTGTTTAGCGGAACAAAAATTTACTAAGCGCTTCTTATCTAAATAATTCGTAAAGTATAGAATATTTAAAAAAATCGTTAGTCCCTAGCTCATACGTTAGTGATATTATTTATAGATTTTTTGTCTCAATTAGATACATCATGAACGTATAAAAACGAAAATTCATTATTATTAGAGGTAGCTTTGTGATTTTTTTCTATCGAGGAATTTTCATTCCATTGTTTTTGCTCAGATAGAACCCTCGCGTATATAATGAAAATACCCATATAAAATATTTTTTCATTTAAATATTATTTACTTCAATTTTAAGATATGTTATTTTGCTTTATACGCACTCTTAAACGAAAGTGTTTTTCGTTAAATAAAGTTTTTTAAACAAAACAAATACAAATTCAAAAGCGAATACCAGTACGTGGATTACGTAACTTTATTGCAATTAAATTCAGATTGAAATAACCTCTGAATCGGTAGAAATATTAAAAAATCGGGAATGGTTCCATTTCTAATAAACCACTGTTTGTATTTGCAGTTATCAGAACGTAAAAAAGTTATCAGAAAACCGCTATATTGTACCGATTTCAATTCGAAAAAGATTGAAATTTTGTTACTTAATCGCCCCACATGTATGTGTTTTACAATTTTTATTTGCTTTTTTGGCCTCTTCCGTGTTCCGGGCGCTCCATCTGCCTTATTCTGTAATCTGTGAAAATCGAATCGAGTTTTCAAACATGTGTCAAAATAAAATGTAATTTAAATCAAAAGTACTAAGGAGTATTGATCAACTTCGATGCAAATCACCCCTAAAATAACTTTCTACCCCTTTTTAACCCCGTTAGGCGATGAGTTTCAATAAAATACAAAACACTTCTTCTATCAATCCTGTTAAGGAATGTTTATGCAAAATTTGAAGTAGATCGGACCAAGGAATCATGTTGTCCCATACAAACTTTTCCCCCGTTTTTCACCCCCTTAGGGGTAGAATTTCGAAAAATCCTTTCTTATCGGATGCCTACGTCATACAAAGAACACGCCCTCCAAGTTTCAGGTCTCTACGATCAGCGGTTTAGGCTGTGCGTTGATTGTCAGTCAGTCATTCAGGACAAAGCATTTTATATGTATAGATTAGGGCATGAATATCGGAATATCGGAATCTCGGAATCTCGTAATATCGGAATCTCGGACCTTTTTTTCCGATATTACAATATCGGAATTGAGTGATCCAATATCGTAATATCGGAATCAAATATTTTTATCTATGCTATACGCTTGCAATACCAGGAGTATCATTCGCGCGTTGCCGAACCTAAATAAATCTCTTCACACCCTTTTTGAAGTACCCAATGCTGTAGTCCATTGGGAAAACCACAGCGGGGAGCTCATTCCATAATCTGAGCGTCCGCGGAAGAAAACTCCTTTGAGCCCGCACAGTTCGAAACAATTCTGGTTTCAATGTGTGAGGATGGACTCCCCGTTGATAGCGAGAGTTACGATGGTGGAAGGTGGCCGTGGGCATCAAGTCGAACAATTCTTTAGAACACTCCGTTGTACAAGCGTTAGAACACACATAAGGAGGCAAAGTCTCTCCTCAGACTGAGGGGTTCTAAGCCGCTTGTGAGCTCGGGATCGTCAAAAATTTTGATGGCACATCCCAAGCTGGTATCCAGGTGCTCCCGCCCATAGGTGACAGCAGTACTCCATATGAGGCCGGACTTGCGACTTGTAAAGTTGCAGCCTTTGCCCGATGTGAAGTACTGCCTCGCTCTGTTGAACACTCCGAGCTTTTTGGATGCCAGCTTAACCTTATATTCCAAGTGACTTCGGAACAAAACGTCGCTAGAAATGTTGACGCCAAGGATCCAGATGCTTTTACTGATGTTCAAAGTGTTCTGGAATTGTGGAGCCACTGACCATTCTCAGCGGTGAACGCGCAGGCTTGATTCTTGGTGGGGTTGAAATGGACTAGGTTTAGTCGAGCCCAATCGGAGACATAAGTTGTACTCTCGATTTCAGACACCAGCCGTTCGCGGCTTTCCTCCACCTCGGAACGAGGGATATTTGCACGGCCCGTGTAATGAGCGTCCCCTGTACTATCGTCCGCATAGCAATGAATGCCGTTAATAGACAGCATATCATTGATATGCAGAAGGAACAGTGTTGGGAACAGCACAGAGCCTTGTGGGATGCCGGCATTAACGCACATGTTATCGGAGCAGCTACCGTCGACGACGGCTTTTATGCATCTGCTGGACAGAAAGCTGGCGACCCATTTGCATAATCCCTCGGGAAGCCCGTATGCTGGCAACTTCGTGAGAAGACCGCTGTGCCAGACCCGATCGAATGCCTTCACCGCATCTAGGCACACTGCCAATGCCTCACCTTGACTCTCAATGATGACACTTCTCTTCTTAACCAAACTAAAGAAGATATGGAGGACCTCTCGGCTCATTAAGAAACTACTAGTCTCCAATTGGGACTTGCAATCAACAGAGATAAGATGAACATTTTAATAATAGACCGGGCGTAACTAAATAGATTGGACGTACTGAGAAACATCTACATCTACCTCGGATCTACCAATTCCAAGACAAAGATACCAATTCAAAGATGAGATCAGACAGAAGACGATGTGCAATCACAAGATCAGCAGTAGGAAGATTTGGAAAGACAGAAGTATAACTAGGAAAACAAAGATTCGACTTATGAGATGCCTGGTCTTTCCGATCTTTCTCTAAAGAGCTGAAACTTGGTCCTTAAGCCTACAAGATAGCTGGAAAATTGACGCACTGGAGATGTGTTGCAGAAGACGCTTCCCGAAAATGCCGTTGACAGCCTTTCGTACCAATAACGCGATCCTGAAGGAGATTTGAATAACAGATAGGCTTTCGTCGACTGTGCAACTTCAAATTCTCGAGTTCTTTGGTTACATAATAATATGCAGAAACGAACACTCGATGAAGCGACTTGTTGTCCAGAGTGGGAGGGTGTACTCGCAACGCTACGATCCGCAAAAAATGGAAAAGCATTGCGAAAGCTGTAACCCTAGTCAAGGAGAACATTGACGTTGAAGACCCACCATATACCCTATCTATTGCAACCACGACCCCTCTGACAAGAGTGCTTGACTGAGCAGAAGATGTTTTCAATCCAAATTTATAACGAACTAGTTGACCCCCGAGGTTTCACCCGCGTTCCCGGGATTAAAAGTAGCCTATAATACTCGGGGATAATTTAGCTTCCTATAAATAAAAAAAAAAAAACAATTCAGACCGGTAGTTCCAAAGATTTGCCAGTTTAACCAAACAAAAAAACTCTTCCACTTTATAATATTAGTATAGATAGATAATTAGTGCAGTTTATATAGGAATATGTGCAATTTATAAGGAATATGTGCAATTTATAATAAAAATGTCTTAATGATTTCCGATATTGAGATCCAATATCGGAAATCAATATCGGAATTGAATAACCTTCCGATATTACATGCCCTAGTATAAATATCTCATGAGCACCTCCAGCGCAAGAAGACAAGCTTAAATTCTTTGTTTCCCAAACTCAAGGGTCAACTAAAGCGTCAGCAACGCGCGAGTGATACCCCTGGTGTTGCAAGCGTCCATAGGCTACGGTAACTGCTTACCATCAGGCGGACCGTATGCTTGTTTGCCACCTTAGTGGTATAAAAAAAAACTAACCTTGAAAAGAAACAAAATAGGAAAATGACTTATGAATTTTGAAATATTATCAATCGTATTAAATTTTGAAATGGCTCACACATGGGCCTCACACAACAATCGTAGTAGTCTAAACACAATATATTTTAATTATTACTACTGACCTCCAAGCAGTCTGGAAGCAGTAATGTGCCGCAGCGAGCGCGGTCGGCGACGAGTGGTACTGCGAGTTGTCGCAGATACACGCAGAGTTCAGTAGCGCGAGTAGCGCGTCCAGTAGTAGTGGGTACTTTAGCTTGTGGGGAGTACCCAGCACGAAGTTGCATGCTAGACCGTCGAATTTGGGGTTTTCCTGATAAAAAGTATTAATTTAAGATTTAAGATTCAAAATTGCAAACTATAGAAAAGACATTGAAGACAATTATAAATTAGTGTAATATATAGTGAGTTATGCGTTAAGCCTCCTAAATTGGGCGAATCCATATAAGTCACAAGTATATTGTCAGATGTAATTTTTACGAACTAAATAATGACATGAAGCGGGGAGTACGCAATGCGCAAGGAACGGTAAAAAGAGTACTCAAACTCTTTTGTTTTTGAAAGAGTTTGAGTACTCTTTTTGCCGTATTCTTAGCGACTGCACAATACAAGAACGTTTCGGAGAAACTATATTGCGGGCGGCCCGACTTACTTGCACGTATTGTACTTGAGCATTTATAATGACTTATTTCTGATATGATTTATCAAGAGTTAATCATGCACTATAGTCTATTTCAAATAACATGAGTTCGGTGACACATGGTATTTTATTAAATTTCTCAATGGTTAATGTTCATTTCGATATAATAAAGGAATACTATGATAGAGCTAGGTTTCACGAAATATTGTGAATATTATTTCAGAGTAATCAAATGGAATTTCACTAGATATTGGTAAAAAACCCTTGACCTTGACGACTCATCTTATGTGAAATAGAGTATAGTTACCTGGTTATTAATTTCAGCATTGGTCAATGCGTAGAACTTGGGTCTCATAGATGTCTCATCCTGGGACAGTCTTCTATAGGCTTGCTCAATGTACTGGACCTCGCAGTAAATACGCGACTTGAGCAGACCATTACTTGTAGTCTTACTGGTGTTGTTACTCGCGTCGGCTGACGGTTGAGCCAAGCCTGGCGCTATGACAAGGTTCCATTCGATCTGAAATTATGAGAACAATTAGAACTCTGTAGAATTGTACTTCATGGTAAACGATGAAATACAATTATACTGGAATAGGTTCTATTGTAATAGGTAAATATATCGGCAATATAAACCAAGTACTGTGCACTTTCTTGCTTGAAACATGAACTGTTGTACAACAGTTTTCAAAATGGGAAGTGATGTAAAGGAGAATCTTTTCATAATTACCATAATAATACATTGATGGCTGTCCGTTGTTTCTTTCACAATATATCACACTACCATTTAAACCTGAGAATATTTGATTTTCGTTGATGAATAATAATAATAAAAATATAAGCAAATTACCTGTTGCAACAAAGTTTGCGGTGCGTCGTACAGATGTCTCATGAGATACTCCAGCAAGAGCATCAATCTGGTAGTCAGCATCAGTTGATGCGGCGCCAAGTTCATCGCACGCTTCCTGTCACTTATTGCTAGAGTTTCAACCACCTACGACAAAATAAAAACCTGAGTACATTGCCTTTTACATGTTGGAAAAAAAAAAAAGAAAATACATACCTTGATGATAGCATTGGACGTCATGAGCAACACAGACTTCTTCTGCATGAGCGTCAATGAATGGAACAAGTATACCAACAGTTGCGCGTGTTCGACGTTCAGATCTGTAAAATTAACAAAAGTGAAAGGATCGCTCATGGTGACTAGCCGTTAATTAACAATCGGCCAAGTTAAGCTACCACAGATGAGGTCGGTTCGGCAGAACGTTTTCCGTGCTTGGGAAGGCATGCGGTCGGTTATCACTTAATTGTGATAGTCGTTAAGCTAGTTGGAGGCCTCCTAGGCGGCTTGAAAACTCCAACAGTAGGTTGACCACTAGCCTGCCTCCGCCGATTCGCAGTGGGCATGCGTGGTGTGTTGGTGTGTGAGTATTTGCCCATTCTCTTTCACCTTGAATTTGTTGTCACCGCAGGACACAAATCTGCCGCGCGACTGTTTGGACATAACCAGAAATGTTTGCGAGAGCTCGCGATGAACGTTCAACATAAGTAATAAGTACTCTCAAGCCATCCTAGCGCTGAATATTTGATTTCTACTTGCGGTTACTCTTCTCCAAAAGTTCAAAAGATATATAGTACAACATTGGTTCCAATATATTTAGGTCAAAATAAAATAAGGTATATCTTACCTTCATAATCGTGATCCTGCGAAGGCTGGGCTTGTAACGCACATTCTTGTAAAGTGTTGACCAGTTTGTGCCACATAGCAAGTATGCTGTTCTCACGTTCCGCTGCAGTCTTGCTGAGGACCATACCGCCTAGGAGTTTCACTACACGGGGTCCAACCTGAGGGAAAGTGTGATGAATTTAATATGCCAACAAAGTTGCCAGTGATTGCTTTATGTATCAGGCATTATGCTGCCCTGCGAGTATGGGTGCATCGAAAACCAAACTTTTTTTTTTTCATTGTTTATAGGCCTGTGTTTGACCGCAATCTCACCATGATAAGTGATGATGCGGCCGAAGGTGGTAAGCACACAAAGCCTAGAAGGAGCTGGCTCTCAAGTGCAGCTATCGGAACACACCGAAAGGTGCTTGGCGACAGATTTTCAACTTGAGGGTGGTAGTGGGAATCTGACTTCTTTATAGCATTCCAGATAGATAAATAAACCTAGTTTAGTAAACGATGTTATAAACATCGAAAATACATGCTAGCAGGGCTAGTTCTGCTATAGTTGCATGAGCAGAAATACCGTTTTGTTTTCTAATTAAATACTATAAATAACACACAAAATTATGAAATCAAACGATTTTAAGCCATAAAAAGGCAATCGGTTTTAATCATTTTAAATTACTTTTTTTTCATTTTTTTTTTTAATGAATACAACGAACTCCATTTACTAATACATAGTTTTATTGTAGCACAGACCTGCAAAGGTGTCATATTAGTCCTCTCAGCGCCAGCGGACACAAGTTGCTGGTGTAAAGCCGGTTGTAAGGACGAGAAGGCGGGCGCGCCGCTCAAGTTATGTAGATAACGAACAAGCGCTGAACTGAACGACGCGTACAAAGCGCCGAGACGCGGCCCGAAGCACGGTGAGATTGTGCCTGATGAATATTCAACCTTATTTTATTGACGGTAGAGTTCACATTTGCATGTGCAATATAAAATTAGTAACGCTACGCCGCCCTAAGTGTTATAAAGAGAGCGGAAGATCAGCGAAGTGAATTATTTGAGTAAAATTGTACATGGCATTTTGAACTTTATCTCTATTGCGTAATGTAAAAATCCCTTCATGTCGTCACCGGCAATCATGGAACAATTAACCTATAGAAGCGCAATGACGTTCATTTTGGTTGAAATAAATTCCACCAATTTCCCTCCGCCGACAATGTGCGCTGATTGGTTAACACAAGGAAGCATGCACTCTGATTGGCCAAGTCAAAAACACACGACGCAGCGAGTGGTCCTTACAGTTCAAATTCAGTCACAAATCACTGACTAGTTGTGGAATTATATTGTTCAGTATTACTACTCTATTGGGATATTTCCTCGATGCCGGCAACGTCGCACTGGCATTTTTAGTCTCGTTTCAACAACAAATTAAAAATTGTACTCCAAAAATTCACTTGGTTCGTGGCATTACAGTAGCGATTACAATAAGAATCAACCATATACATAGTAAAATAGATATCAAATTTCAATAAACTTTACCAGTATCAGTGCGAGCAGTCTCCCGATCCAAATCCTTAGCGAGAGCAGCGAGCAGCGCTTGATGTGCATCGTGCAGTTGTAGTGATGCTTGTCCCAAGCGGTCAGAACCTTCGCTAATGATCTCCTCCGTTAGAAGAGTGAATATCTCCGTTGCTAGTGCTATGTACTGGAATACAAATTGCAGATGAAGTATACCGTTAGATAACTTGTTTTCGAGACTTCCGTTACACTTAACTTGTTGAAATATACTTTAAAATAATAATTTTCTGTTTAAAACAAGTGAAGGTACTTTCTGGAATTTCGTCTACGAGTTTCTATTTCCTAATATAACACCGAGATTCAATTAGCACTTAAAATTATCTAAGGCGCCGATCCCACAAAGAAGGTTTCTAGAGTCTGCGTTCAGAGTTCTGCATTCCGCTTTCACTGCGAGCTATCCGGCGCCTTTAAAAGTAAAAAAAGTGTATGCCGTGTGATCAGTAGCGAATATTGCAGAACTCTAAAACTCTAGACTGCTTACTGTGGGCACAATAGTGAACACGGAACGCAGAACTCTGAACGCAGAACTCTGGAACTTTTCGTGGGATCGGTGCCTTAACACACACTAAATCCTGGAATTAAAAAACCCAATATTCACAAAAAGGATCAACTTTATCTGGAAATCATAACATAAAAATCTTACAACCTAAATCAAACTGTATGACTTACAGAATAAGGTTCAGCCTTGTCCGGCACGATGGCTTGGTGCGGGCGCGAGGCGTCGTTACCATCCGCGCAATCGGCAGCGGTGGCGCGAACTAATCCGCTGTTGTCGGCCATGTCCGGAGCAACTAGTGTAGATTCGAACCAAAGCCCGAATAGTGGCTCGCTGTCTACTAGGCGAAAGGGTAGAGCATTAATTATGATGAAACCAGAAGTATTTTAATGATCAAACACAGGTACAGAAAAGAAAACCGTCCTGTATGAACAAACAAAATAATAATTGAAAACAAAAAACTTAAACTGACTTCAAATTACACTAAGAAGTAATCAAATCCTGATTAGATGACAATGGGACCAAACGGGAAGTGTACCCTTCCAAACAAAAAAGAATTTTACAAATCGGTTAATAAATTACGGAGTTATGAGGTAGGTAACAAACATAAAAAAATACAACTGAATTGAGAACCTCCTCCTTTTTTTAAGTCGATTAAAAAATAATAAAATCCTAACTATCATATCCTATCCTAACTATTATAAATGCGAAAGTGAGTTTGTTTGTTTATTTGTTTGTTTGTTTGTTACGCCTTCACGCCTCAACTACTCAACGGATCATCATGAAATTTAGCATACAGATAGCCTATGGAATGGAGAAGGACATAGGCTATTATTATTTTCTAACAAAACAGGAGATAAATATAAAAATTAGTAATCACATATGAGATGACAGTTTGTTTGTTACGCCATCACGCCTCAACTACTCAACGGATCATCATGAAATTTAGCATTCAGATAGCCTATGGTATGGAGAAGGACATAGGCTATTATTATTTTCTAACAAAACAGGAGATAAATATAACAAATGAGTAATCACATATGTATTTTATGGAGAAATATCAAGTTATGCTTCAGTATATTGGTAGCTCGCTATGCTTAGAGTTACTAGTTTTCAGTTAAAGAAAACATCAAGATGATGGCATTCATCAGACTGGCTGTGTGGTGGTAAGCAATAGCGATTTCTCCTTATAAACTATCATTACTAAATGACATACCGTCATCAGTCTCAGAATCCTCCGAGCACAGTATCATGTCCTGGAAGTACACAGTTGAGTCGGATCGGTCGGGATCGGCATCTTGGTGTTGCTTCTGTACCACCGCCCGCTTCAGGTTCGTTGCTTTGCGGTAGCACACCACGCCTAGGGCTACTAGTAGCTGTAAGAGACGATATTCTTATAAGTAAAGGAATTTGAATGTTGAAAGTCAAAGCCAGGAAAGTTTAGGAAGTTACCAAAATTTTGTTAAATGGAGCTTGATAAAAAAAACAATTCTGATGGTACGAAGTTAGATATCAGCCTTGTTACCTCGATTCTGATTTCGATGGACTTTTGATGACATATACAATTATATGCTGATTTTTTATGTTACAAAATGTATCTCGATTATTTTCATGTTTTTTATATGCGACGACGTCGGTAAACAACCGTATGGCCCGCCTGATGGTATGCAGTTACCGTAGGACGCTTACATCACACGAGGCGTCAGTCATAAGTTACTGACCCTTCCCCGTCCCCAATGAGCTCTGACGACCTCACGCGCAGGAACACAACATCATGTTATTTGACTGCGGTGTTCTGTAAGGTGGAAGTATTTCCTCATTCGAGCTGCTTCTTGAGCGAATAAACGCTACAATCTACCCCTATCTTTTAAGTTTTTTGTCAATGGTCATACATGTAATCTTATTGTTATCCAAATGTAATACAGAGCAGATATTTTCTTTATGTCCTTTAAAAGGCAGGTTAGACGTTAGGTCTGTAAGTAGGTACACCTTATTACCTGATGCAGCGGCGCAGCGGAGGCTAGTCGCAGCTCCCTCTGGTGGGCAGTATGCTGCGACAGAACTTGCAGCGGGGCGGGAGTTCCCCCCGCCACATCTCCGCAGCTTAGCGCCTCAAGTCGAGCGTCGGCTAGCAACGCTCCCACCCAAGCAAGACACCGCCCGCCTAGAGCCACCCATACTACGCCGAGACCTTGTTGCCTGGATAAATCAATAGGCTACATGAATACTACTTTTTTTGGACTTAAAAAGTCAGAAATTAAAGGTGGTTAAAGTCAGAGAGCGTCAAAAACGCCCTATACAAATTGAAATTGATAATCGAACGTGACGTCACTTTTGAGTACCGCTGTACAGGAATGTATGGAGATAATAAAAAAAATTACCTAACAGCGTAACTTTGAGGACCCGTATCTTTAAATCATTTTGATTTTCTTTTTTTTTCCACTTATAATAATTTGCTGTTTTCCTATCTGTATAACTACGGTATGTATTAAAATTCAACATAGTCATCACCCCTATTAGTTACAGTGAACCCTTGTGAAAAGTAGCCACAAGTCGCAGCAGAAACGAAACCGAAACTAACAGAGAGAGAAGGGATTTAGATAAGACTGCCTAAAATAAAAGCCTACATCAATATAATTCGAGAATTTTTCAAGTAAAAAACATAATGAATACTTACATCTTAGTGAGATTGTAAGGTCTTGAAGGCACTTTAGCGGGGCTCTTGCCGGGCGCGGTCGTGGGGCACGGGGCACCAGCCAGAGCGTGGTGCAGCCCGCAGAGCAACACCCAACCACCGATCATAAGGTGATTTTGGTATACCTGTTAAAACAACATATTTATTACCAGCTTTTATTTAGTTTCAACTGTCCAGTGTCTGTAATCAAATCTTGCAAGTTAAATTTGACCCACTTCCCAGTGTCTGATTGAGCTGAAATTTGATGTACATCATATATTGGATGACAATGCAAGTACAGACAACAAAAAGTACACTCACTATAAAAAGCTTGAATTAAAAATGATTTTTTTTTTATGTTAGTACTTGTTGTAATTATACATATACAAACAATACAGACGTTATCTATGGAGCTCATTTTACGCCCTCGGATGCCACTTATGAAGGTTGAAAATACTGATAATCGAGTTATTGTATGTCTTCTGTTTATATGAGTTTGAATTTGTGACATCTTACTATCATAGCCTATCATAGCAGCCAGGTTAGATTCAGTAATGAAACTTAAAATTTTAACACAGACTTTTTAGCATGACTAGCTTGACGCTCCGCGGGTTCACTCACGATACAGCATTTTATTCCTTAAGGCAGGGCTTCCCAAACTGTGCGTCGCGACGCCCTGGGGCGCCGCGGTATTATCCCAGAGGCGTCGTGAGGCGATCTAAATAGGTTGGCTGTCTGTGTCGATGAAACCGAGTCGAGTGAGCGCCATGCGCATTGTGATGCGGCGGAAGAGGGCGGCCAGTACTTTTAAAAAAATGTTGATGCTATTTGGAGATTTTCTGACAAATTATTATTAGGCTAGAAATACAACTAGTAGGTAAATATATGGCAAGAAGGCCAAGGGGTTAAAATAAGTTTGGGAAGCCCTGCCCTAAGGGGTTGAATTTGGGGCAATCCTTTCTTAGCACATCCCTAACATGCTCTTGCAATTTCCATCCGTTTAGGCTGTGCATTATCTGTCAGTCAGTGTTAGTTTTATTTAGTTGATTATCTAAATGAAAATGAATATAAAATTAAAATATGCTTACAAAACCACCAGCGCGTGTAGACTGTTTGAATGTCTCTCCAACAGTGTTGTACAAGCTGAGCGCACTCTCAACAAGTGTAGCCGTCTGCTGCTCGTATTCTTCGTCCTTGGGGTGCAATGAGGCCTGTTGAATAAACGTTGGTATATTGTTACTGTCCTATCAATCACCAAACTTTGGTGTCACCTGACCTAACACCCCAGCTTTTAATTTACCTAAAACGAACGCCAGAGGCAGAAATAATTTCGTGCATTCACGAGGATATCGGGAACCTATTGGTCACGTTCCTGCCTTCCCGAATTTGACTTCTGGGGCATGCAGGTTACTTAATCATTACTGTATCATACATATCAATATCGTATGTTCCGACAGCTGTACATACGAGCCAGTTCTATAATTTTGTGTACAGTCGATGACATCAATATGTTTAAATTCTTTGGTGAAATATTCATTGAAATGATGGTATACTATGCAGGCAGAATCTTTTAATATGATTATGTAATATTTCAACATTTGAATCTACACAGTGCAGGAAAATTGCTTTTTATACAAATTTATGTCCTCGACTGTACATCGTGCAGCCATATCACCTGTTACTATGATCATGGACAAGGACAAACCTATATGTAAAGTTAAAAAATCAACAGTCTTGAATGATTTAGAATTATTTAGAAGGTATACCTGTGCAGTAGCGCAGAGTAAAGCGGCGATGCTGACGTCACTGAGCGTCGAGATCCGCTCGGGCGTGAACGGCTCCAAGCACGGCAAAGACAAAGCCAAGCGGCACACGTGCACCTCGTTCACCAAGAAATGGAGCCTGGTGGGACATAATGTTACAGTGGTAGTGACGTCGGATATCGAGACGAAGGTCCTGAGTACTGGACATACCCCTTTGTTAACTACTGAGATTTTCTATAGTGGCCACCTCTACCAACCTCTCGGTCATAAAAGACGGCACACTATACCAGGCAACCCCTTACGAGGCGTCTGGGACCATCTGCGGTAGGTCACGCCACCAGAGTACTCGCACCTGGTACTCAAGAGAAAATGTGAGTCGCACCGTGATCACTCACTACCATTTGTCCAGAATGGTACCGGAGCTGTAAAGCCGCTCACAACACGCACCCCAGCACGTCAGCACTAGCACGAACACTAACGCAAAACGCGCAGCGCAAGCAGCGGCACCAGCGCACCTTGTTGGTGCTAGCGGATTCAATCCCCGCTAGGGACGCCAGAGAAGCTGGCTCCCATTTCTCCAGAATGGCGCCGGAGCTGTCATGATCGCTCACCGCTCACCTGGGTACTGGACAAGGTAGCTTGAGTTTTCGGTGAAGGAAAAGGTCGACGTCGTGAGGGAACCATAGCACGGTGGTAAAAAGTACTCTACTTTGTAGTGCCATCTGGCTGGCTACCACCCTCAAGTTGAAAATCTGTTGCCAAGCACTTATCGGTGTTTTCCGACAACTGCACTTGAGAGCCAGTTACTTCTAGGCTTTGTGTGCTTACCACTTTCGGGCACATCATCACTTACTGTGGTGAGATTGAGGTCAAACACAGGCCTATACACGGTAAAAAAGCCTACATTTTTGGGGAAAAAAATAGCCTTATCATTCTCCATCCTTCCAACTCCTGTTCATAAAATCAAGAGGATTAAGTGCACCTACAACCTTCGGCCACATCATCACGTCATCGCGAGATTTTGGTCACAAGACAAACCTATAGTATACCAAATATTGAAAATAATTACAGTGAGGCATCAGAGTTAAACTGCGGCGCAACGGCGGTCTCCTTGGCCGTCTGCCAGCGGTTGAGGTACCGCTGGAGGCACGGCAGCGAAGCACACACCTTTAACACCACGGAACCAGCTCGAAGTTCCATTAGCAGAGATGAGCAAGTTGATGCCACCCACTTCTGAAACAAATTACATGTGTCTAAAACTACTGGAAAGGTTTAGAAATTAAGCTAAGTTATATGTGATTTTCTTATTATAAAAAACTGGCCAAGTACAAGTCGGACTCGCGTACCGAGGGTTCCGTTCAAACTTGTAGGTATGTAAATAGTTTGTACGTCTTGGGAATTGATTCTCAAAGATTATTTCCCTTAAAAAAACGGCCTAATCTTTTGATTGCGTTGACTTCGAAGTTTAATTGCTTCACTGCTCCAAAGCATTGCAGACCTGAGTATCTAATATTAATTTCAGCTTGATACCTCTACGCGTTCCAACACGGGTCTTCATAGACGGGCGGTTTTTTTCTTTTGAGGTACGGAACCCTAAAAGCGCCGTACTTAGCATCGCAGTAATCGTCACAGGAATATTCCTTCAGTTTCATTCAGGTTTAAGGTATTCAATGTATTCAGAAAACACATAATTCTTAGAAATTAAATCTACCACAAACATCATACCTTCATGTCAACAGAAGCCTGTTGCGAGGCATTCTCCTTAGCGCTCTCCATACTGTCCTTACTCCCGGGAGACTGGACAGCTGCAGCCGGTGGATTCTGCGATGAAGTCACCGCCGCCGCAGGGTTGCGCAGCGGCATTGTCAGCTGTTCTAGCAACGCGTCAGAGCGACGTTGCGCGTTAGACGGCGCTTGCTTCTCAGTGCTCGCCGTTTGAGATGCCAGTGATGGTATTGGGCTCGATATTACTGAGGTTTTTGTTGTTTGTGTCTCTGTGTTAAAAAAAGGTTCAGGTTCAAAAAAGTTGCCTCATCCAAGGAGTCTCAAAAGGGAAGAAATATAAGTGTTCAGTAGCATACTTACCGGGCACAGAAATATGTGCTGGTAATTTGGCATTCTTCAATAAAGATGTCAGAATAACTAAGTCTGATTGGGGGTAGCCCCCTCCATCGATTCCACATAGTCCCACAATAGGAAGTAGCAACTAGAATAAAATATTTGTGTTAATACCCAGACACCAGAAATATCGCGCTTACGACATGTACATAGATAGCTACATAAGAACCTCTAAAACAAGCAAGTGCATTCAGAATTCCCAAGGATGCGTTATAAGTAACTTTTTATTGGATCTAATTACCTGCTTCACAGATACATTTGGTGCAGCAGTTGTGCATGTTTCGTCACAGCTCAATCCAGCTTCGGAGAGCTTTTTAAGTATTTGTCTGAGTATAACTCTGAATGCATCACGAGCTGTGCTCAACTGATCATTTGGTACTGAAATAAAAGATAATGTTAGTTTCTATCTTGAAATACTAAAGTGAGAAATAAAAGCTAACAAATCTACATATTTAAATATTCAAATGTGATACTGATAAGGTATACCTTTATTAGAATATACTTAGAACATTATATTAATATCAGGCCTAAGGTAAAATCTATTGCAAATATTGGTTCTGATTCTGTTGTAAATTGTACTAAACAAATTTTTATATAGTCGCATCACATCTCTTTCTTACAAATATTATTAAAAAAGGATAGAACATATTTAAAGCTGTCAAATTGGTCTTTCCCGTTTGCATTTGTGGGTATTTAGACATAACCCCGATAGATGGTGACTAAATTTATGTTGAAAACAAGCATTGGGCTAATTTGACAGGACTACATTTCTTACAACCTTTTCTTATGTTTTATTTAGAAAGAGATATAGTGAGATTAAATTAATTTAGTTGTAAACAACAGAATCAGTGCCATTATCATCTATACATAAAAACTTGTAACTGGCTGACCAATCTATTAATGCAGAGCCATTGCAGAGCCCAAATCGCTGAGGTATTAATCTTGAAATTTTGTACATAGGTTTCTTATATAACATTAGAAACCACAGAAAGGGCTTTTCAAAATACATCCCTTAAGGGGCCAAAGTAGGGGATCATGGGTGGGGGAAGCTAGGTTAAAGTTTTTAACAGATGCCTTATTAAGCTTTTGTTTGTTAATTACTAACTAAAACAAGATGTTGATAACAAAAGTTTTGTTTTTTCTTCAACAATATATTCATTTCACAACATCATGAAATAGTATGTGACTCATAGATAAAACACCTTACACATTTCTAGAATGATATACTACAATATACAATTCTTAACACAAGATGCAATTGGCATTTTTTGTGATCTATCCAAGGCCTTTGACTGCGTTGACCACCGTACTCTGCTCCTTAAGCTAAAATATTATGGTATTCGTGAGGCGGCTCATGATCTTGTTCTATCTTATTTAAGTAATCGCCAACAAAAGGTAGGAATTTGTGATACAACATCGAAGGGATCTTTAGTTAAAATGGGGGTACCCCAGGGTTCAATACTAGGTCCATTTCTATTTCTAGTGTATATTAATGATTTACCATCTGTTGTAAACGGTCTCTCAGATATAGTCTTGTTCGCTGACGATACTTCATTTATTTTCAAAGTAGATAGAAAAGACAAAGAACTTATTAAAGTAAATGATACCATGTCAATAGTCTCAAAATGGTTTGCTGTAAATAATTTGTTATTAAATTCTAGGAAAACTAAATGTTTAAGATTCTCCCTTCCAAATGTAGTGCAAGTAGACAGTCAGGTATTAGTAGATGGCATCAGTTTGGAATTAGTTAGTAAAACAGTATTTTTGGGTATCACATTGGATAATAAATTGCAATGGGGTCCTCAGATAGAATCATTAGCTGGTAAATTAAGTTCTGCTGCATTTGCTGTTAGGAAAATCAAACAATTGACGAATGTCGAGACGGCCAAATTAGTTTATTTTGCATACTTCCATAGCTTTTTATCTTACGGCGTATTACTTTGGGGATCTGCAGCAGATATTGAGACTATTTTTATATTACAAAAAAGAGCAATTCGTGCAATTTATAGTATGGGTGCTCGTGAATCATTAAAGGAATTATTTAAGGAAATAAACGTTATGACCGTACCATCACTTTATATCTATGAAAATATAATGTACATACGTAAAAACAAAGAAATGTATAAAACAAAAATGGAGACTCATAATATCAATACAAGACAAAAAGAGAAATTAGTTGTTCCGTATTTTAGACTAGCTAAAGTTCGTAAGTCATTTCTTGGCAATAGTGTGCGCTGTTATAACAAAATACCACTTGCGGTGACCAAGATGACTGATTTTAAATTTAAATCACATATAAAAAAGTTCTGAAAGAAAGAGCTTATTATAAAGTAGCCGATTATATTGAAGATAAAGATGTCTGGAAGTAGGTAGCTGCACTCTGCACAAGTGCACCTTGCTCATACTTATACAAAAGCCAGTAGGTCAATAATTGTGTGTTTTGTATTTTTAAGGTTATTATTTTTTATTTATTTTCTTGTTCTTTTTTCGTCTGTATCTATGCTTAGGTATATCTTTTTTATTTTTTATTAAGTATTTGGAAAAAAAAAAGCCAAACATAGTCAGATTGTCCAAAAAATATATAAAAAATGTAACCTTGCTGAGTTTCTTGCCGGATTCTTCTCAGTTGAAGGCCGAGTTCCGAACCGGTGGTAACTTCAGTAAATTTGACCTTCATAAGTGCCCTTCTGGGGCCTAAATTGAATAAATGGCTTTGACTTTGACTTTGACTTTGACTTGATTTTACTTCCTAGTAATATGACAACTGTGAAAGTTGCAATGTTAATTAGGAACTCTGTAATGCCCTAAACAAATTAATACAACAGTACCTACTTATATTTTAGAATTATATTCCTCATAAACAAGGTGATCCAGCAGAGCAAATAAGGACTAAAGATAAATATTCTAGATTATTCTTCATATTTTTAATTGACAATCAATTTTGACCCAATAATCAATTTGCTTCATACAATAATCATAATCATAATCATCATTTATTTGCTAATATGTGTACATGGGGATGTTACAAATAATATAGAGTGGTCACATAAGCCTTCATATAGGCATGCAAAAATTTTCTAAATACAAATTTAATAATAATATTCTAAAATTTACTAATTATAACATGTTAATTGGATAAAATAATAATATGTCAATGAATGAATCGAAAATGTAATGTCTACTTCCTATTTTTCTTGCAATGTGCAAAGTATTCAGCAATGGAATAAAAATACTTACGGTTGTTAGCATTGACGCTGATGAAGTGCGCAGAGAGGCACGCAAAACATGTGTAGAACAAATCATACATGTCTTCATGATTCTGGAACTCACTTTCACTGGATAAAGAAATAGCCTCATTAAGTGTTTACAATAGTTATAATTCTTGATATTAAAGATAACTATAACATTATGGTTTTACAATATTTTCAAGTAAACTACATAGAATAATCTTACTAAGATGAGTAGTTTACATGATTAGATTAAATAATGGTGTTTAAAGTGTCAGACACACATTCTGTCGGCGGCCACACTGCAGTAAAGTAGAACACTTTATTTATGTAGCTAATGTAGGGTAAGTGATTATTTAGTGTACAGTACATATTTTTTCATTGTAGGCAAATACCTATGTATTTTTTATTATTTCAGGTGATAGAGAACTGAAAAACCGTAACTCTTTTATAATATGCCTGAAGAATATAGAGCATTATCTGCATCAGTGAAATCAAATAAATAATAATTACATTTTAGTGTACATAAATATAAATAAATAGGTAAATGCTGAATAATCATCTGATGACCAATCCATCATATTTTTTACTGAACGTTATGTAGAAGTAAAATAACAAACCTTTTGATAATCGCTTGTATGATCTCCACAGCATCGTTTTTATCAAAAAACGGGCCGTAGAGAGCCGTTAAAATTGGTTTAACAGTCGTGGACCATTCTATATTTCCTCCTGAAGCGGCCATTTTCGGGAGAATGACGATTTTTTATTTTTTTTACTTGACTGACAGTGACAGATGTCTATTCCGTTTAGAAAAAGATATTGTCTTTGATTGTTTATGTTGTTACCTGGGGTACGTTTAAGTAAGCCGATTTTTCGCCGGATAAAAAATATACCAGCGAGGGTTCGCTGAACGCTTTCATAGTTAGATGCTGTCAAATTCTATTGACAGCTTGTAAATAACTATCAATTCGACTCAAAATTGTATTGTAATCTCCATAAAGTAAGGATTTCGCTTGTGTTCTCGAAATAATTACATAGTAAAAATGAAGAACATGAGAAATCAATTTTCCGATGTAAAACAACTTACAGCTGTCAATCTGACAGCAGGATAAAATTTTGCGACGTAAAAAGTAGAGGTGGGTAGCTATTCTAATAACTAGCCAAAAAACGGCTAGACACAAACTAGCCACGGCTATGTTATCTGTCAACAAGATAATTGGCTATTGGCTACTGCGTGGCTACTGGCTACAGGATGGCTACTGGCTACTCGCTAGCTAGAAGGAATGAGGAGTTTTCTTACCTGCCTAATTGTTGATAATTCGAACCAATTTGAACCTTAAGTGCACGTATTGACAAGTATTTTGACCATAGAGGTATCATAAGAAATTCTCCTCATTACGAGAAGTTTACGTCACACACAGCGGGTAGCCGCCTAGCCGCCACAGGTCTCTCGCCGCCACTAGCTAGCCGGCTAGCCAAAGCCATTCTAGCCGCCACTAGCCGGTAGCTGGCCGGCTAGCCAAAGCCAATCTAGCCGAGTAGCCGGTAGCTGTGAGTGCGTGCGTGTAGTCAAATAGCCAAGTAGCCAAAATAGCTGACTAACTAGCTGGCTTTTACACCACATATAGCCGGCTAGCTAAGCTATTGAAATTTCGGCTAGTTACCCATCGCTAGTAAAAAGGTCGCTAAAATTCATCCTAGCCGGCGAAAACTTATACCAGCCAACGCCCTTGAACGGGTCAGTTTAAATAGTCAGTTGAATTTTTCGACTCGCGGTGTGCTTGTACGGGGTGTTTGACGTTTAGTCAGTTTAAATTTTATACTGGATAATTGACTTAAACGCAGCCCTGTTTTATTCACTGCGTACTAAAAAATTGAGTTTCGTACTATTTTTACTTTTATTTTTATAAGTGCTGTGCGTATCCTATCTACTACTCTGGCAACGCTGGATTTACTCTTTGGCTGGATTCAAGCTGGATTCGACACAGGGCTGAATTTCGTAGTATAATTATACTATTTGTACCATAATTTTGTGATGTGTAGTATGTAGTATCGTAATGCCATTATACTACGTGAAAATACCATAATTTTACATTTAGGTCGATTGACTACTGTTATTGGTTGAAATAAATTAAAAAATATTACTTTAATTACGAAATAAAGTTGTTTAGTTGTTGTAGGTGTAGTAAATCGCTCTATTGACTCCTGCCTGATACTGTCATGTGATGCTGGGAAAGAAAGTAAATGTGTATATTGAGTTTATTCCATCTGACGACATTTTATGTCGTGTCAGTGCCAAAGATGAAGTTCCGATTGACGAATTGGCTGAAAGAAACATCTACTTGCCTAATTTCGGTTTATTTGTACAATAACAATAAACCGAAATTAGGCAAGTAGATGTTTTAAATAAAATGGACGAAAAGCGAAACGTAGTATTATTTTCGACAAGTAGTATATTTTTATTTTCCATAGATTTAGAATAATTTTCTATGGGTCTAAATCCAACCCTGATTCGACAGTATCTCTCGTAGACAGAGAAAGTTATCTATCACTCTACGGTATCTCTACTTAGTTTGTGGATTCTATAGATGGCTAGCTATTCTAATATCTAGTCAATAAGCGGTTATTCACTAAATAGCCACGGCAATGTTATCTGTCCACACGGTAATTGGCTATTGGCTATTGGCTACTGGATGGCTATTGGCTAGCTAGAAAGAATGAGGAGTTTTCTTACCCGTCTAACTGTTGATAATTCGAACCAATTTGAACCTTAAGTGCACGATTTGACAGGTATTTTGACCCTATGGTCTGGTATCATAAGAAATCCTCCTCATTACGAGAAGTTTACGTCACACACAGCGGGTAGCCGCCTAGCCATTCTAGCCGCCACTAGCCGTAGACCGAGATCCCAGGCTTGCCTGACATAACTTATTTTCAAACGGACAAAATGTATAGAATTGAGTAGTGTTAGTACGTACTTCTAACGTATGAATACCAGCTAACTTGTCCCGTGGGCCAATTTTCAGGTACCAGGCATGTAAGGTATGTAATGCACATTACGTACTTTACTTAAATTCTGCGAGCTGATTTTTATATATGTTACTCAGGGAACTATTTCAATACTTTTTGCAAGCAGCCAGACCAATCGTAGCTGCCAAACATCCCCTAAACACAATCAAAATGTTGCTGAAGTATTTGCGCGAGGGCATTATTATAATGCAAATAAGACGATAATAGGGATGTTGCCTGGGTAAAAATATAATAATTCTAATTAGTCCGTCAGTTAGATTATCAAAAAATATTGGACACGTATTTTTTGCTTTACCAAATCATTAACAATTGACGAAGATAAAACGCGACTAAGTTCGGAAGTGGGGGCTCGTGACGTCACTTGTTCCTAAAAAGTGTACCACACCGTGACGTCACGCGGAACTTAAACACACGATATCTTCGTATTTTTTTGTTTAATTGACAAAAGAAAAAATACGTGTCTAATATTTTTTGATAATGTAAATGACGGACTAATTAGTTTTTTTCAGGAAAGTAGCCTATTGTCATTTTTGAGCCATAGAAAAATGGGTGGACGTCAGATGATAATCAATAAACAAAAATAAAGTTGAGTTGATTGGTCAGAAGTCTTAGCCATCATCGGGGAACAAGCTGTGTTTTGAGATATCCAGCACAGAGTTCCTATATTTGTAAGTTATTTATTAATCTCCATGTATATGCAAGCAGAAATGGAAAAAGTTGGAGGAGGCCTTTGCCAAAGGGCACACAGATTAGTAAACATTAAAGGATGGAAATTTAAAATAAAATTATATAGAACTGTTAAAATAATCTGATATAGGCTATAAATAAAAAAAAAAAAAAAAATATGCAAGCATACTAGAATAATATTTCACATCATAGATATTCAGGTCATTCACCGACCCACTCCGGTGCAAGTTGTATCTAACGAAATAATTGTAATAGGTATAATTTTAGGTCTTTACCTATGAAATTGCCGTTTTGTATGAAAAAATTTAAACGAACTTTTTTCATGTTTTTTTTATTTGTATTAATCGAAGTAATCACCCATGTAATCAATGCATCTTTGCCAACGCAGTGGCAGTTTATTGATGCCCTTCTTAAAGAAATCAGCTGGACGGGAGGCAACAAATTCTTCAAAGGCATTTTGTACTGCCTCTCGGGTATTGAATTTTTTTCCCGCCAAGAAGTTATCCAAATTCTGGAAAAAGTAGTAGCCTGTTGTGCCAAGTCTACTTTTTCCAGAATTTGGATAACTTCCAACCCCAGTTCTTGCAACTTGGAGACCGTCTGCTGTGCAGTATGAGGTCGCGCGTTATCGTGCAGGAGCAGCGGAGACGAGCGATTGACCAATGCTGGTTGGAGATGTGCCAGCTTCTCCATCATTGTGTTCCGTTCTTCACAGTACACATCTGCAGTAATGCTCACCCCGTTTGGTAAGAAGCTGTGATGAATCACACCGGCGCTAGACCACCAAACAGTGACCATTACTTTTCTAGGGGTAAGTTTTCGTTTAGGGCATTGTTTAGGTGCTGAACCAGGCTCCAACCAACTTGCTGAGCGCTTGCGGTTATCAAACAGAATCCATTTTTCATCGCAGGTAACAATGCGGTTCAAAATTCTTTCAAAAGCCTTCATTTGTGTGTCTGTTGAGCAGTGCAAGGCACGTTTCGACGCGTACGCGTACGCGTGCGCTGGCGATCATTGAGTTCGTGGGGCACCAAGTCAAGCTTTTTTACCTTGCCAATTTGACGCAAATGGACCAATATTGTATTGACGCTAACGTCGAAAGCTGCTGCTAATTCAGCCGTCGATTGTGTATGATCAGCTTCCATAATCGCCTTTAATTCGTCATTTTCGACCAAAGTCTTCGGACGACCGCGAGGTTCATTTTTCAGGTCGAAATTCCCAGAACGGAAGCGAGCAAACCAATAACAGGTGGTGCTCCGTAAACGTCGTTGATATTGCGTGCCGCTTGTGCCGCGTTGCTGCCACGACGGTACTCATATTCCATAATTACTCGAATTTTTAACGTATCCATGATGATGAAAAAGATTGAAATGCGATGAAAATGTAACACTAATCAATAAACAAATGACTACTTTTAGAAAAATAATGTTTTTAAAATAAAATTAATTTGAAATTAGAATTCATAGCCAAACAAAAATTATTTTGATTTGAAATGGCCAGTACTGGAGAACGGCAATTTCTAGGTAAAGACCTATTATTAACAGGCCAAATGTATTCATAAGAACTATTCACTAATTAATGCATCATGGTAAGTTGAATAGCTAAAGAAACTGAACATGAATCATTGTTGTAAAAAATGCCTATTATGGATAGATAGATAGATACTTTTGGAAAAAGAATTCCATGTTTTTAAAATAAAATTAATTTGAAATTAGAATTCTTAGCCAAACAAAAATTATTTTGATTTGAAATGGCCAGTACTGCAGAACGGCAATTTCATAGGTAAAGACCTATTATTAACAGGCCAAATGTATTCATAAGAACTATTCACTAATTAATGTATCATGGTAAGTTGAATAGCTAAAGAAACTGAACATGAATCATTGTTATAAAAAATGCCTGTTATAGTATTTTGTTAAAATATTCTCCATTAATGTTGGTATGCTAAATAATAAGACTGTTTTGCACTCCAACAAAACAGTTATTATGTGTGTGAAGAAACACACAGCATTTTATGAAGAAGCATCTAGTTATTTACCATATTAAGCATGAAATTTTATACTTTACCTCTTCTTTCTTATATTACCTGTCTCTTTCACGCACAGCAGAGCGCGACATGTACCTGAACTGGAGTGCACCTGTCAATGTCAACTCATAGTCTTCCTTTCATCACCAGCAAGAGCCTTGCTCCAATGCTGTGTGTTTCTTCACACACATAATAACTGTTTTGTTGGAGTGCAAAACAGTCTTATTATATGTGATTCAAAACACACAGCATTTTATGAAGACTTGTTTGATATCTGCTGGTGAAAGAGTACATATAAACGCTATGTGAAAATAAATTTCAATATGCTCTCAATGATATATAATAATTTATGCATATTCATTCATGTATTCATTATTATTATTCTTATATCTAATAATATATCTTTAAATTTCCTTTAATTAATGATAATAAAGGACAAAGTTATAAATTCAATATCTCCTGATCCACCTAATCATAAGAAATTTTGTGAATAAACATCTTATTTTATTATGTACCCACTATATACTTTTCATATCCTTAACAAAAACTTAAGGGAACTTCTTGAAGCAAAGCCTCATGAATTAAAAATATTAGTAACATAAGAAAAAACTTGATAAGTATTCTACTAAGATATCTTAAGATTTAAATAAAATTAATAACTTAAAAATCTTTCCAAGATCAAAAATCAATAACATACATTAAGTATACAGTATTAATCATATAAAAGAAAATTGTAATACTAAAAATCTAACAATTATCTAAAAGTTTATCCTTATTATTTTTAATTGGACTTAACTCTATTTTTCTATCAATGGCACAACAGTAGAACTCTCTTCTAAAGGTCTACTTTCTAAAAAGCTAGAGCGAGAGATTAAAGATTTTCAGTCGCACACTGCCTGGTGACACTTTTATACCAGCTTTTAATCTTATTTGCTATCATAGTTTGGGCACACTTAAACCAGCTGGTTTAAGTGTGCCCATTTAATGATATAAAAAGATTTATGTCTCTTTATCATGTCGCTATCTGTGATATTAATAAATCTTTTAACATTTTGCACCAGGCATATGCAGGTGCTGTTTCAATAACCAACCCGATTGGTTTTTATCAGCACTATCTGTTTTTGAGCCAAATTTTGGTCTCAATATTATTCTACTTATAAATGTCATCATTATCAACTAGACAACTCTTGAAAGTCATGAATTATGTCATGAATTCTTTGAAATGAAGGTAACATTAAAATCATTGTTGTTATTCATCTAACAGTATCAAACAACATCTGGTTAATCAGAGTATTTTTAAGTCAGTCAAAAAGCAGTTCAGTTTTCCACATGGGTGCTTTCTCTGGTGGGCTTATATCACAGACCTAATCTTTTTTGTCTGCAGTTTATATAGCTTTCAAAACAATTTACAGAAATTGTTTTTGTGTAATTTTTAGTACAAAGAAAATGTTTAGGGTTCCGTACCCAAAGGGTGCCAAATAGGACCCTATTACTAGCTGAATAAGTGAATATTGCCCCTCTATGTAGGAGTATAGTCCTATATGCCAATTTGTCCATAAGCTGTAACTTATCTAGAAACCTGGCATCTGACTGATTTAGGCTAACTGATCAGAAGGTTCTAGCAGAACCAGTATCAAGATAAAATATACCCAACATCTCACAACACTGTAATGGAAAATTAAATCTCCTGAAAAGAAACTTTACATTATCATCATACAAAGATCTACTAAGATCTTGGATTTCGTGGTGCAAGGAAAACCTGATTGAACCTAAATCTTTCAAAAGGCAACGAAGTAGTTATCATTCATGTCGCGGAGTTTTGGTGGGGCAGCACCAGTGGCATTATATTGGATGGTGGAAAACACTCATGCCAGCGCAAACTTCCAAGAAGGTTGACTGAACGCGTCTTAATAAAACATGGCTGACCCATCTCTGGAGTCCCCTGTAATGTAACAGTCTACAACTGCAGATTCTTTTGACGCATATAGGTCGATGTTTGGTACGCCCTAAATTTTGAATACGGCCTCCGAGGCCGGAGAAAACACATGCCATTCCGGCACTGGTCGATCTTTGGACAGGTGATCGGTTTCTTTTGGCACGAATAGCTCGATACTTGTTACGCCCCAAATTCTGAGTACGGCCCCCGAGGCCGGGGGCAACAAGTGCCATTCCGGCACTGGTCGGTTTTTGGAGAGCTGATCGGCTTCCTTCGGCATGAATAGGTCCATACTTGGTACGCCCCAAATTCTGAATACGGCCCCCGAGGCCGGGGGCAACAAGTGCCATTTCGGCACTGGTTGGTTTTTGGAGAGGTGATCGGCACGAATAGGTCCATACTTGGTACGCCCCAAATTCTGAGTACGGCCCCCGAGGCCGGGGGCAACAAGTGCCATTCCAGCACTGATTGGTTTCTGGACAGGCGGTCGGCTATGCCGTTGTATCTCCCCGAGAGATACACCGCCGAGTGCAAGCCATTTAGCCCTTCAGTGACCTCTGTGAGCTTTGTAGTTAACTAAGACTAGGGACTGCAAGGCCGCCCTTGTTCCCTATATGCGCCACAGGCGTCTTGTTGTCGGATTGCACTAGAATATGAGAAACTGTTGGTGAGAACCTAACGCATCATAACAATTCGTACACCACAAACACTTCTTTTCATCTAAGTGCCACAACCTCTAGTGAGCACACCATTTGTATTTCAGATATCTCTCGTTGTGGTGAGCGCCCCCGCTCGCATCCGCTGCGTCTGTGGTTAAGAAGTGTGTTTCCTCTCTCCTGTGGAGTGCTACTAAACTGTGAGTTATGGCAACCTGCCACCATCATAGTTCCTGATGCTGGAGGAGATAGTTCTCTCTTATTTTGTGAGGAGTGAAGCTCAAGAACCATTGTGTTAGCCGATAGTACCCTCCTGGAGTAGTCATGATTGTAAAATTGAGGAGTCCTAGTCTGTTGTTTTATAGCACAGTCCACCTATTGGTGTTTCACAAAGGCAGAAATATTCCTGCTCTTGCAAAGGTGTTGTGACAGACTTCTGGTAATTGAGATGGCAATCTAGAACTTTTATAATATTAAAGGTCTCCGAGACCTGATTCTGTAGCCAGCCTCTGTCCTGATTGACTAGGATGTAGTCTTAAGTAAGATTCTTATTTACTAATACTACCTTGCAAGCAAGATCTTGTGATCCTTTGCAAAAGTACTGGCTAGTACTTGGTTGTTATAGTAAACCCTTAGGAATTGATGGTGTGATTCTGCTATTGGTAAATAAAAATAGGCCTGTTGCAAGTCAATTCTTGCCATCTAATTGTTTTCTTATAAGAATTCGGCCATATCTGTATATGACACTAGAAATGCATGGTTACTAGTCTGTTGAGTGAAACCTCGTTGGTTGAATATGTGATGCACTCCCCCCCCCAGTTTCTTTGCACTTACAAAAATACCTTTTTCTTGTAAGTAATTTTTTTTTTTTTTTTTTTTTTACAGATTTTACTTCTATAGGAACCTTTTTGTTGAATTTCCTTTATTAAAAAGGAGTCTTGTTATGAAAGGACTACAACTACTAGTAATGATATTTAAAATAAATTGGTTTGCACCAAGCTCCTCCCATGCCTGTGCATGGTGCTTCAAGCATCCTCCTCTGACTGGTAGTTTGCTCAATATATTGTCATCTTAGTTTCTGGTTTTGATGGGCATTGTTTTAATTGGCATAGTTGCCAAGGCCTGGCATAGCCTGGAAAGTTATGATGTTAGTGGGAGGCCTTATGAGGCCTTAATAATTTATCTCTATCTATTATGTTTGTAATTTGTAGAGGACCTAATCTAACTGGACACAGTTAAATATAATAAAGTACAAGGGATCTCTTGTATTTTATTAAATTCTGGTTTATACAACTATCTCTGGGAACCTTCATGTGACTGAAAGATAGCTTTTTTTTTTTTTTTTTTTTTTTTCACCTGAAAAGTTATTTTGCACATATAGGAATCTCCCGCAAAAGGACTTTTAATATTTGACTGTAATTTACTTTAGAATCTTCTTTTCGTTTCCATACACTCGGGGAGAGTGCCACAAATAAATTGCATTATTTTGTCTATGCACTTATGAATTGTAGAGTCTGGTCCCAGTAGCCCAGACATCTTTTCAAACAGTCACTTGGGTTTCTGGCACCCTAGTTAATGAGATCCTACAAACCCTGCTTTAATACTTCCTGTTGTTCCTCTTGTCCTGAATTATTAGTCAAGGCAGTTGACATATTTTCAGCAGAAGCTAAAATATCTTTTTTACTTGAAATCGAAGAAATAATCACTATTATTAAATAAAAAATAGTACGAAAAAACTTTTGCATGCTTTTAGAAGTAAATAAATAAACGCTATGAGTTGACATTGACAGGTGCACTCCAGTTCAGGTACATGTCGCGCTCTGCTGTGCGTGAAAGAGACAGGTAATATAAGAAAGAAGAGGTAAAGTATAAAATTTCATGCTTAATATGGTAAATAACTAGATGCTTCTTCATAAAATGCTGTGTGTTTTGAATCACATATAATAAGGACTTGTTATTAATATTGTATCTTCATAGGTGTTGATGTGGCTGAGGATGTCTTCATCCCAGCACCATTATTGTTATGATTTATATAGTAATAAAAACCTGCCAAACACTTACAACTATACTTTAACTTATTTACAGATACTTCAGAGTCTGCAGTGCCTGTTGCGAGAAAAGTACAGCAAGCTAAAAACATTGCTAAAAACAGCAGATATTTAGCAATTTCTGCTATCGCGTGGCTCTTGCAAGATTGGTAATCAGCCTGCGGGTACGCTATTTTTCGTTACATTTACAACTCTATAGGCTGTTACCTGTTGTGTGTGACGTAAACTTGTCGTAATGAGGAGGATTTCTTATGATACTTCTATGGTTAAAATACCTGTCAAATCGTGCACGTAATATTCAAATTGGTTCGAATTATCAACAGTTTAACAGGTATTTTCAGCATAGAGGTATAATAAGAAAACTCATTCTAGCTAGCCATAGTAAGTAGCCATCCTTGTTAGCCAGCCTATAGCTAATTATCGTGTTGACAGATATCATAGCCGTGTGAATAGCCGCTATTTGGCTAGTTTATTATATATTAGAATAGCTACCCATCTCTATTGAGTATAGATAGGCTAGTTAAGTCTGTGGGCTAGTTTATTTATGTTGAGTTAAATGAATGATTGTGACTTGATTTAAATAAACATTTCGTTTTGTCTACTTAAGTTTAATCCATTCAACATTTATACTTTAAACGAAGATTACATAAAAAAATGTCTGAACTTCAATCTAAAAAACGCAAAATATCTGAAGAAAACGGTACCGAGTTTCCAGGTAAATATATTTTTTATAACCTAAAATTATAGTCAATTTCTTGTAATAATATACATTTGTGTGTTGTAGAACCATCAGTGAAAATACATATTCAATGCCCGTATTTGGACACTATCAACAGGCATGTCCTCGACTTTGATTTTGAGAAATTATGTTCCGTTTCATTGACAAGAATCAATGTTTATGCCTGTTTGATTTGTGGGAAGTACTTCCAGGTAACAAATTTTTCTATCACTATCCATATATATCCATCCAGAATAACAAATAAAAAACATTCTCGAACATGACTGGTCAAAGTGTGTGCATTGAACACAATTTAATGGGCAATTGAACTGGCTCTGGAGTAGAGCCCCGGAGCAGTAGTTCCAGGCGGATAAATGGCAATAAAAAAAAAAACTTAAGTGATAATAAATAAATAATGGGTCAAACAAAGGGTGCTAAAAGACAATCTCTCCATCATAATCACAGGCTAGGCTAGGGCTGGTGCTGATCTTTTTTGCAGTTAGAGCATGTGTTTCGGCGCAGTTGGTTAAGGTTCACTTTACATGCCGCAGGTTGTGGGTTCGATTCCCACACAGGACATGTATTTGTGTGTATGAACATGTCTGTATGTCCTGAGTCTGGGTGTAATTATGTATATTAAGTATGTATTTACAAACAAAAAGTAGTATATGTATTATATCAGTTATCTGGTTTCCATAGTACAAGCTCTGCTTAGTTTGGGATCAGATGACCATGTGTGAGGAATGTCCCAGGATATTTATTATTTAATTGTCTCCAATAATGTGGTTCACACATGGTTACTTAGCCAATAGGATTAAAAACAATAGAACCTCAGATATAGTCACAGAATACTTTTATCTTGATAAGGTGGGTGAATATTTGTAGTGCAGCAAGTCAGCATGTACATTTACTTTCGTATAACTGCCACAATCTGCAGCTACCTGGGATAAGTATAGTATTGTTGCAAATATAAATAGTTATATTATTACAGGGTAGAGGAACCAACACTCATGCATACACCCACTCAGTTGCTGATGGCCATCATGTGTTCCTCAACCTTCATACACTGAAGTTCTACTGTCTCCCAGACAACTATGAAGTTATTGGTAAGTACTTCTTTGCTCAGTAAAATCTATTAAATATGCTCTGTCATAGAATGTGAGGCAAAAAGGGATAGCTTGGTGTGTAAGCAAGATAAAAATTAAGCACCTCACATGCCCACAATATTTGTACAATGATTATTTAATCAATTGACTGTCTTTTCTGAGATTTATGATAATTTATTTGATGGGGAGATAACTTGAACATAGCCTGTATAAAGATTTGATATAAAGATTTCTGATCTCTAGAAACCCATAGATAATTTTATTACAAATATGTTTATTTGCCTAGAATTTTTTCACTGTATTGTGATCCCAAACTAAGCAAAGCTTAATATGATAATATTAATGCATCTAATAATTTTCTAGATTCATCCCTAAATGACATCAAATATGTCCTGAACCCAATCTTCACGCTGGAGCAGATCCATCAGATGGACATCAACACCAAGACGTCAAGAGCTATTGACGGTACCATGTACATGCCAGGCATTGTTGGTCTCAATAACATCAAAGCTAATGATTATTGCAACGTTATATTGCAGGTAAGTCTTGTCTCTTTTTTTTTTTTTTTTTTTTATACAACTAGGTCGGCAAACAAGCATACGGCCCGCCTGATGGTAAGCGGTTACCGTAGCCATATGGACGCTTGCAACACACGAAGCATCGCTCACGCGTTACCGACCTTTCCCCCCTCCCCTATGAGCTCTGGCGACCTTACTCACGCGCAGGAACACAACTTTACACGACATAAAGTTATTTGGCTGCGGTATTCTGTAAGGTGGAGGTACTTCCCCAGTCGAGCTGCTCTTTGAGCGAATAAACGCTATGCTCTACCTCTCTAAACTCTACTTTATTTGCCTTTGTATGCAGAAGACTTTTCAGAATTGTTTTCCTGAAATGGTTAATCTGCTCAGCTACCATTAGTAACAGCATAATGACATTCTGTAGCCTAAAACTTTCTGTACATTATGTATCTATGGAAACTACATTAAAACCTTTCCTGAGCTAAAACTGATGGATGGGCAGATTTGTGCTCTGTATATGATGTAATTGGGAAATCTTTGGATAACTCTCATACATAGATACCAATCCATAAGAGTAATTAATAATATTTGTAGTCATACTGTACCTAAAAAAACTCATGAAGCAGTATTTGAGCACCTTATAATAATTCCTTTTCAGTGTATAGCACAAGTAAGACCCCTACGCAATTATTTCCTGCGAGAAGAGAACTATGCTGATGTAAAACGACCGCCAGGCGACTCCTCTTTCCTGCTAGTGCAGCGGTTTGGCGAGCTACTTCGGAAGCTATGGAATCCGCGCGCTTTTAAAGCGCACGTATCACCGCATGAAATGTTACAAGCAGTCGTGTTGTGGTCTAAGAAGAGATTCCAGTTTATTAAACAAAGTAAGTGTGTATTACTACATTTTCCGTTAAAGCATTGCAAATCATTGTAAACTGATGAATAAGAAATAGAATTGTAATTTTCAATGCATCCTTCGGTGCACGTGCCAACACAGGACATGCATTTGTGTGCATGAACATGTCTGTATGTCCTGAGTCTGGATGTAATTATGTATATAAAGTGTGTATTTAAAAAAAAATAAGTAGTATATCAGTTATCTGGTTTCCATAGTACAAGCTCTGCTTAGTTTGGGATCAGATAACTGTGTGTGAGGAATGTGTCAGGATATTTATTTATTATTAATTAGCCGTAAATGGTAACTATCTCTAGTGCTAAATGTTTAGCTATCTAAAATATTTTGACGTTTGCAGGTGATCCAATAGACTTCATGTCGTGGTTCCTAAATTCGCTACACATGGCGCTGAATGGCACGAAAAAACCTAATAGTTCTATTATCTACAAGTCATTCCTTGGCCACATGAGGATATATACCAGGTGAGCTTAGTTTCTCTAAAAACAAAAAAGCATGTGAATATTACCATAAAGTACTGCTTTATTTCTAGAAAATTACCACCACCAGATGCTGATGACGCAGCGAAAGTAGATTTAACCAGCGAGGAGTACAATGAAATGATCACAGAATCACCCTTCTTGTACCTGACGTGCGATCTACCGCCGACGCCACTCTTCACTGATGAGTTTAGAGAAAATATTATTCCTCAGGTAAATAAAAATACATATGTTGTTTCTATACGCTGGGAACTTTAATTAAAGAGTCGTGGTTTTCTCAAGGGAGTACCTACAGCATGGGGTTCTTCAAAAAGGGTGTGAAGAGATTTCTTCAGGGTTGGCAACCGAGTGATACCTCTGGTGTTGCAAGCGTCAATAGGCTCCGGTGTCCGCTTACCATCAGGTGGGCCGTGTGCTTGTTTGCTACCATAGTAGAAAAAAGAAGGCTTTATAAGTCGGCACCCCAATACTGCTACGACGTTCTATACGAATATTGTTATTATTTCCAGGTAAATCTGTACCAACTACTCTCAAAGTTCAATGGTCAAACGTCCAAAGAGTACAAGACATACAAAGAGAATTTCTTAAAGAGATTTGAGATCACCCAGTTACCACCTTATTTGATATTGTATATCAAGAGGTTTACGAAAAACACGTTCTTTGTTGAAAAGAATCCCACTGTTGTTAATTTTCCTGTAAAGTAAGTAACTTTAAATAAGTTCTATGGGGTCTAAAATAGTGTGACTGTACCAAAAATCAAGTAGGATGTCACTGAAACATTAATTTTGCTAAATAAGTATATACGAGCGATTATGCGCATACATGACTATGTATGCATGATGATTATGTAGTCATACAGAGGTAAAAAAGATTTGCAATAGCCATACATTATCTTCTTTTTTTTTTTTGATTAAGTACATATTTATATTTTTTTATTAGGTATAGAAATATTCTCCTGGATGAATGCTTAGATTCGTGCTTGGAGTCTGTATTAGTTTATCTGATATTAAAATATTGAATGCGATATAAATGCTGAATATTTATCCTTATGATTTTTGTCTCCACAGAAATGTTGATTTTGGAGATATACTTACTCCAGAAATAAAGGCAAAACACAATGGGAAGACCATATATGAATTGGTTGGCAATATTGTGCATGATGGCACGCCGGAGAAGGGCACGTATAGAGCCCACGTTTTACATAAACCAACTCAACAGTGGTGAGAATTTATTCAATTGATATTATAAATGTTTGTTGCCAAAATAAAAAAAAATGCGATAGTTCGGTTACGGGACTAATTTAGCAGATAGACCAAGGCTGCTAATAGCGAAATTACTTGGCAATAATCTTGATTTTAGTTATTTTGGAAGTATGAAAATTGGCTTGCAGGGCCTGTTCTATAAATTGGGAACCCAGTGTAACTTGATTGTTAACACGCAATCAAACAATGTTGGGAGAACTTGGGTTTGGCAGCCATCTCCTAGAATAACACTTACTATTCTGATAAGTTTCTTTTTGAAACTGCATAAATATTTTAATTAAATTCTTATTTACTTTGTTCTAGGTATGAAATGCAAGATCTCCATGTTACAAGTATATTACCACAAATGATAACGCTTACAGAAGCGTACATTCAGATTTATGAATTGAAGCAGGACTGAACTTACCAATATTTGTATTATAAAAATAAAACAAAAATATACATAATATTTATGTAGTGTACGTTTATTTATTGAATATACAAATCCTGATACTTTAGAATCTCATTTAACAAACTGTGGCCCTTGGAATGACCTTTTACACTTAAAATAATAATTAATTATGATGTTAACATATTTCATAAATATGTAACAAAAATATATTAGAAAATTCACATTTACTATTTGACACAGTTTGAGAAATGATCCATATACATAACTACAGTCCCTATTTTGTAAATAGAAATAGATCTGTAGATAATTCAAGATTGTGTGAAAGAAATCAATTTATTCAACTCAATATATCCCAGTAAATGCATTTCTAACATTAGCTATGTAGAATTGTCAAAAATTCCAATTTATATGTGATGCTGGAAAATGAAATGAATAGGGAGTACATCTGGGAAACTGATTTCATTATGAGATTAGTACAAAAGTGAACTATCTACAGTTTTACAATGGCATGTTAGTGGCTTTCACCCTTCTTGCCAGCCACACGTTTGAATTCACCCATATTTGTTGTGGAAATGGGTGACCCATAGAATGCGAGATGATCAATTTGTGTCACTTCCCCACCTGATTGATTGTCTTTAATGAACAGTTGCATGTTCTGAACATTCTGGAACTTGACAAACTTGAGTGGAACGGGATTGCCTTCAAGGTCACTTGGAGATAGCCTGTAATATAAAAAGAGTATTAGTTTCTGCACCACAACAGAGGAATACATGGTATGAAAATGTATTTTTTTTAAATTATTATTGTACTTACTCTATGTCCTGAACTGAGCAGTTCCCAGCTGCTTGATCAAAGTCCAGTGTTCTAGGTTGATTGATGAAAAGTTTGATGAATTTGGGTCCCTTGTCACTGGGGGCCTTAATCTTCAGAGAATGTATTTTCACTAACTGGAATGGGAGATGACCAATCATAAATCTTTTTTGTTCAATGAATGCAAAAGTATCTTTAGTAAGTATGTATATAATGGAAGGGTTTAAAATAATGAATGTATATAAAAATAAATGACTTGACTGACCTATAAACACAAAGCCCAAACCACTAGGGTTAGAAGTTTGAAATTTCGTAAGCTATGAAGTCATGAAACATTAATGTACCTGGTTGAAGGAAATGTTGATGATAAGCTGTTCATCACAATCACTGGCCAGATAGCCTCCGTTGCTGGTCAGGCAGTGCATCATGGGGTGGTCATCAGCTTCATTTAGACACTCACACTCGCTCTTAGTTATGAATGTACCAAGATCCATCTGTGAAAATTAAATATCATTTGTTTATTAGTCATGTAAATGGATTTGGGAACCAAATCAAAAATTTAATCAAGCCTCAAGAACAGATAAAGCTAATCAAAAATAAATTATATATCATACTCCTGGATTTACCAACCAATTGATGCAATCGCAGGTCAAGTTAGTAGTAGAGCAGGATATCATGATAGGCTTTCACATTTACAAACTGATGGAAAATTCAGTGCTTAAAATAACAGATGATATACTAACATGTCCAGCAACAGCACTGTCATCATCAGCCGCTTCTTCAGTACCATAATATTGTCTAACTTTACTTTCTAGCGAGGCAGGGTCTGCTCCTTGTAGCCGGTCAATTCTTGTCTGAAAACATAATTCATTTGCTTGTTGAATATACTAGAAAATTACTTCCGATAAAAACATTTCAGAATAATGACATGATTCATACATTTAGAGAAGAAATTATGATTAAACCAGGGACATGTAAATATATATGAAACATTTCATATACCCCAAAAAATTTGAATATTTCATTATGAAATGAGTAATATTTTGAGTCTCATTATAGTAATATTTCATATTTATATCCTTTATTTTTAGGCACTAAGGATCTCACTGTACTGTAATTCTAAAATTTTCTCGTAATCTTAATTTTTCAATTGCAGCTTCTTGGTGTAGATTTAGGTTAGCGAATTCCAATAAATTTAAAAAAGGAAATATATTCTACTTCTATAGAGCTCTCACAGCAGCACTTTAAGGTACCTGTTATTCCACACATCACTGGTTTAGTATATTCTTTTGTTCACTGCTAAATATGTTAGACAAATTATTCTGATAATTTATCTTTACATGGCAGAATGAAAGAAATGCAAGCTGTTTGCAAGCACTCACTCTATTCCTGTAGAAAATGAACGTAGGCATCGCACTGATGCCCTGAGCGCTAGCAGTCTCAGCACATCTGTCTACGTCAACTTTGAGGAACACCGCCCGAGGGAACTTTGCTGGCAGCTGCTCAAAGATCGGAGCAATCCTCTGGCACGGTGGACACCTTCAAAACCAAATAATATCATCACAAACACACGATGACTTGGATTTTTCAACAGAGTACCAACAAGACTTACCAAGTAGCTGTAAAGTCTACAACTACAAGTTTGGTGCCGGCATTTGCCATTTCACTTTGGAAATGGGCTTCATTTTCAATAACAGTAGCTAAACCCATGTTTTCTTTTAATATTTTCGATAAATTTACTGAGATCGAAATGATACTTCAAAATGGTTGATTTGATCAGTATTGCCAACTCGAAATCATGAATTTAGTCAGGCCATGGTATAAGATGAGTGAGGCTAAACAAAAAATGCAGACTTCAAAACAATAGCTGGTGGACTTTTTGGCGGGAACTTGCAGAGTGACGTTGCGTGTTCATTTTTATTTTCATAAATTCGTGTATTTTGAGTTTTATTGCATATTATCGGTGGTAGTATATCCAATAAAGATCAATACATGTGCACCAGTGAAGTGAAATGAAATGAATTATGTGTATCCTGGCTTTTCAAGTTGTCTGACGAAGTCCGTGAAAAGTGTTAGTACAATGACCACCACTTTGGACCACCATTGTACTAAAACATGACTATTATGGACGGTGACTGACTGAGGACTGTGAAAGTGATTCATTGTGACTAGAATTTATAATATTATTGGAATTTGTCAAAATACACAAGCCATGTGACGACATTGAAAAAAAAAAAGAAAAAAAAATTGCTGGTGGGAAAATACGGTAGATCTACTGTAATTACAGTGTATCTGGCAGCACAGTACTCAGGGTCCTTCACTCCATAAGCAACGGCTTACTTCATTTCATTCCAACCACACCAATTTAATGCCTTTTTTGCCTTTAGGTATGCTTGACGACTTTTTGGCGGGAACTTGCAGAGTGACGTTGCGTTTTCGTTTTTATTTCCATAAATTGGTGTATTTTGGGTTTTATTGCATATTATCGATGGTATTTTAAAGATCATTTTGATCGTATACTAAGCACCCAGACACTAAACAAACAAGCATATTCATGCACACAAATGTTTGGCCTGTGTGGGAATTGATCCCACTACTTAACGGCTAGTTAAACTTCCACGCCTATCGGTCCGTCAAATATTTCAGTTTCAGCCATTTTTCAGGCGTCGGATATATCAATAATTTTATTTTTTATCAGAGCGCCTTCATAATATTTAATGGCAATATACATAAGTCCTTCTTTTGTTTGTTCAAGTTGAAATAAATTACCGCAACGGTAATTAATTTCCCAGGTTTAGATGTGTCTGCTGTTCTCTTTTTGAACGAAATATTATGTAATTAATTACACAGAAGGTTTGCATGATCTAAATAAATAGTTATCACACAACACATAGATTTTGCTCAGTGTTTTTGAATAGATATAATAACAATACTTAATCAAAGGTACGAGTTTAACGTTAGGGAAGACATGTAAAATGATTGTTTATGGCGGGGTCGAGAGCGAATGATGGCGAGACACCCCGCGGCGAAGCTTAGTCACGGCTTATCCTCGCAATAATTTACAAAAGCCCTCCGAAGCACAGCAATTCATTTTAATATACTCGGATCAGTTAAATTTTAATATTCATTGAAGAATTTATTTTTAGCGTGTACTAATAAAAGTTTGTACCTTTTGATATTATAGGTCCTATTTTGAGTTTTTTTTTTTTTATACCTCTTAGGTGGCAAACAAGCATACGGCCCGCCTGATGGTAAGCAGTTACCGTAGCCTATGGACGCTTGCAACACCAGGGGTATCACTCGCGCGTTGCCGACCCTGAAGAAACCGCTTCACACCCTTTTTGAAGAACCCCATGCTGTACTCCATTGGGATGAGATGGGACAGTAATGGCAACTGGAATACTAGATCTTGAACTTTCTGTGATGAACAGCTCACTGGTGATGAAAGACATCGTGAGGAAACCATAGCACTTTGCCGCTACCATCCTCAACTTCAAAATCAGTCGCTCAGCACCTATCGGTGCATTCCGGCAGCGGCACTTGAGAAGCAGTCCAATTATGAGTTTGTGTGCTTACACCGTCAGCCACATCATTACTACACATTGAGTTTGTGGTCAAACTCCTTTTACTATTATCTTATAACATTGCAAGGAAATTCTCAGATTGAAATTTGTTGAGCATAGTTATTATATTATTTTTGTAAAATACATTTCCTGGAATAAGTATTCGTTTGATATGAAATAATCCAGCTTTATGCAAATCATACATCCCCAGGTACAAAATCGGGTTAGTTACACCATTTGTAACTAAGCCGATAAAGGGCTGGACCGATTTTCATGATCTTTGATTTGTTGGATTTAATTATCTCCACCCCAAATAGAAAAATAACTATAAACATTGGAGAAATTCATGAAAAAAGATAATGAAGAAAATTATATGAATTTCCCTTTGATTTATTATTATGTTTTATATACTTTGATTATTGGATAATTTGATTATAATAAAATTATATAAATACCTACTTAATTTTGCACGCCGTTAATGGCGAAACATGTAGAACTAAAAACATATAAAATATTAAGATCTATGTATTCACCGTGTTTCAAGCAAATAAATTATCTTTATCTTTATTAATTTTCCATACGATTGGTTGTGATTGCGCGGCGGTACGAAATTCGCTGGGTCAGTTAGTTGATATTGATAAATAAATATAATAATATCAATAATGTTCTTAAAATCTTTATTATAACTTTCGATATCAAATAGCTACAAAAACTTTGGTGTGATAGATAGATGCCGAAGTGGAACAGTAGGTAAAGTGTTTTCAGTTGAGGTACGGAAGCCTAAATACCACAACAAAAGGCATATTAGCAGATCCCAGAACCAGTTTTCCAAGAAAACAACCAGTTTTTTTTTATTAAATCAATTTTTCAACAAACTTGCTCGTAAAGTGACATTTATTGCACCGTTTTTAGTATCTTAATGCAGTTTATTACGCACAAGTGCATTTTACTTTACATTACCGCTCAGTTTTTTTGATAGGTATAATCCCGATTATATAGTTTGTACCTCAATGCGATTAATATGTGCGTAGATAAAGCATTATTAATTTAAACGGGTAAACAGTTTGACAAAAAATAAAGTAAATATCGCCTCGTCTGTAATTTCCAACTTTGCACACATGTATCATAATGTACTATTATTGTAGGTAGGTAATCGTAACCAAACAATACATAGGTCTACCACTGTATAGATAGATAATACTTTATTGTTACACCAAAACATATTATTTCAAACAAAACTAACAGTGAAAGTGCTACAATGGGCGGCCTTATCACTGAAAGTGTTCTCTACCAGGCAAGCTTTGGATGTATATCACTAGGAACGAATCTGTAGGTATTTATAGCATAGGAAATTGAAAATTTAGTCATGCCCGAGTGATGCTACTTATCTTTATTTTCTCATTCCGAGCGGGGAGATAAAAACCGTAGCAAATCAAGGAAAACTACAGTTTTTATTTGAATTCAGGCGCTGAAGCGTCGATGCGTGTAAAATTTATGTTGTATCACAAAATGTAAACATTCGCAATTTATTCCTTAACAATAATGTTTGTTTATCCTAAAAAGTTTATTTTAATTACTATTATTTTATCACCAATAATAGCTAAACGTGCGATACAAAAAAATTACGTTGAATCGAAACTTATTTTAGATGAATTGTCAGCGAAACATGAATTAAATGATTATTTGGCGTCATTAGAACATATAATTGACTTTTGTAGGAACAACATATATTATTTGGATGTAAATTTGGCGTTTGGTTTATTTTTAATCAATGGTAAGTTCGTTGTTCGTAGCTCTATCAATTTTATTATTTAATGTTTGCTTTATTTTTTGTTCCGGAATAAAAAGTAGCCTATGTCCTTCTCCATAACATAGGCTATCTGCATGCCAAATTTCTTGATGATCGGTTGAGTACCTACTTAGTTGAGGCGTGAAGGCGTATTGAACAAACTCACTTTCGCATTTATAATAGTTTGATTTATAAATATCAATTTCATGAAATTTATATACTTTATTAACTCTTCAAATCGCATTAGTGAATATGTGACCAAACTGATAAACTCTTCAGCTTTATAACATGTAAATATATATCTCGGGAACGCGTGGTAAAAAATTGTAATGCATTTAACTAGACTGATGTTTTACAGTTCACTTGAAGACTGTTCTGAGAGATGTGAATAAATATAATGGACTACCAAAACCTCTACACGATCAATTAGTACGCATTGTTTCTAAAAATGACCAGATATCGAGATATTTCAAGAAAGTCGTTATTACCAGACTACGTTCAAACATAACTGCTGATTTTAAGAGTAAGTTTAAAACTTATAGATTTATATTCATGTATCATTATGCAATTGATATGCAATTTGTTTTTATTACACTGAAAACAAATCGGTAATCCTTACCGAAAAATCGATAAGCCATACTGCTTTGGTCATGAAGAATGTAGCTAATTGAGCTAACCAGTAACTTAACTTAGAAGTTCAGTTAGTAATCTTTTATTATTAGAAATACGTTTCGTTTACTGAAACAAATGCAACTGTGCAAAAAAGTTGGTAGTCATGATATTTTTCATGTAGCTGATGCCAATAGCGTGCTTTGCAACGCCTATTTCTTCAATTTTGTCACAAAATAAGATGGTACCTATACAATCTTTGGGGATTCATTCTAGACAGGAAGAATTCTAAAATATGGCATATATAACCCTGTCATTATTTTTCAGTTGCTACAATGTTTATGAACGAATATAAATGGATGAAACGTTTGCCAAAGTTTAATACAGATTTGGTGAAAAACCAGCTTCGTTACTATCAATTCGATCAAAAAACTAAATGGGACCGTTACAGCAGTGACGTACTGGATCCTGATAACTGGATTCCATCGCCAAATATATCTGGTAAGATGGCTGCAAGAAATTTGAAAAATAGGTTTTTAACTTATCTATTGCTGTCGCGCTGTGCCCGAGCTATCCCGCCCGAGGGCGATAGAGACAACTACAGCTTGGACCGATTATACCTATCTAAATTAGACGAAATCTCTATTACGTAATCCCCGCTTTTCTCCTCCAAAACTAAATCGATTTAAAAAATAAATTCAAGAATCATAATAAGAAGGGCTAAGTCTGTCGGTTTTCCTTTGTTTTTTATATTCGTCAAATTTATCATGATCCAAGAAAACAAAATTTATTAGCTGGACGTCTGATAAGGGCGTTAAAAATGGTAAGTTTTTGTGATTTTAGAGGGCTCCTAATTCTTATAATAATTAATTTATGGAGAAAAATACAACCGAGGGACATACAGTGGTACCTACAGATTGCATGGTAAAATAGTCATTGCTCTAGTGTCATTATCCAAAGAGGGAAACTGTGAGGAATACGTTTGTTTTTTTTTTATGTCAAAAGGTTGACAAACAGGCAGACGGTCTACCTGATAGTAAATGGTCACCGCCGACTAAGGACATTTGCAACAGGGGATTGCCGATGTGTTGCCGACCTTGCAGAGCTCTTTTTACACCCCTTTTGTATGGAACAAACGCCACCAGCATAAAGAATGTAGATGCCTTCTAATTTAGTTTCACGCTGCAGAATGCGATAGGTGGTGGCCTCACAAAAATCTTTACTGTGTTTGTGTCTAATGTGCGTTTATTACAAAAGTATTTTCTTTATTTTTCTTTATTTAATTTCAGATAAGTGCATTGCATCACTAGCGGGTATTCCTATCAAGCGCACTGGAAAATTAACGCAATGTAGAATTTCGATGGCGTGTAAAAAAACGATAATGAATGGCACAAATTTTGGATATGCTTTCACTCATAGGTTTGTATATTATACATTTTATATCATTATTTTTTCAGAGAAAATATACACCGCAACAAGACTTTTAGGTAACATTGCTGCAAACAACTTCGGCTTTATTCGGAATCAAAAAGCAATGAAAATAAATCTCAGAATAACTTGGCAAGCATGCTACCTTGGCTTGGCTGGCTAAGACAAACTGTCGTAAATAACTGGTGCATTCCGGCATCTAAAGAGATAGCTCCTATCTTGATATTGGGTCTAGCGTTGGTCATACCTACCTCATGTGAATGGACCTTTTTTGTTGAAGACTGCTTCAATAAAAAAACTAACATGTAACAAAATTGGCAGTACTAGACTTTTTTAATTTGTCCCTTAAATTATTTTGTTTGACTGTTTACATAATTGTAAAAACTGACATAACTAACTTTTGTATTTAAAAAGACATTGATTTGAAGGGCATTTTAAAGGAGGCTTTAATCAGTTGTGACCCGTAAATTTTGGAGAATCGATTTGGTGACGATTTCTATGTTTACTTTATCTCTCCTATTTTAGCTGCTGAATAAATATTCAATCATTAACTTTAGCTGTAAATCTTTATAAAATAAAAATAACGTTTCTTGCGTTTCAGGTTGCTTTTATTACAAAGCGCTCACTTTGCACGCGGTTGTAGAATTTTCTCAGATCAGCTAGACATGGATATAAGGAATTCAATATGTGCAACTGCTTACCATGAAGCTGAATATATAAGCGTTAATGATTATGGTATTGTGGATCTGATGATGGAAATCAGTAAGTAATCATTGTTTTACGATATCTAGGAATAGGCCAATGTGGTAATAGCCTATGAAAAATATTGCGCTGTTTTACTACAATATTGTTTTTATCGATCACATTGCTGTCATTGTCTAAGAGAATAATGGTATTATTACCATTAAAACAATTTGTAGGATAATTTGTAATCTATGCAATTTTAATACAATTTTTTGAGTGATTGTACTTTTTGTTGACTGTACTTGCGACAGTCAAGACGAATCAAACGAGCCCAAATTCGATGGGGTTATGTGGTTTTATTACGGAGTTCCTATGGCCACCTTCCAGCTCCATCATCAGATCAGCTCCACGTCATCATAATTTTGCATTGTCGCGCGATTTGCATATTCGTACAAAATTCTACTCAATCGGAAACCGGAAAGTGGGTCAAATTTAACTTGCAAAATTCCATTACAGACAACGGGACAGATGAAACTAAATAAAAGCTTGTAAAAAGATGAAGATTTTGTATTTTTAAACATGAAAATCTTTTTAAATAATTTTTTGCTTGCTTCAACTCAAATTCAGTTGATCAAATTCAATTTGATCAACCTTGCTTGGTCAAAATTACATTTTGACCAAGCAAGGTTGATCGTGTGTATGAAAAATGGAAAAATATATTCGCCCTTATAGCAGGCTAAGTCAATGTACAGAGCTGCAAATAATTTCATATTATTTTTTCAGTAGGCTTATGCGCTTTGGACGGTCACGCACAATTCCTCCGCAGTTCATGGCTTAAAGACACCCGACGGTTCCAGACTGCATACGGATGCTTTTCCGACAAACGTCTAGAGACTTTGGAACGCTTATATAGTACACAAAATACGACCTACGACGTAGAATGGAAGATAGCTAACGAGAATAACTTAATGAACGGTAAATGTAATGGTCACATGACGGCTGTAGCGGCAACAAGCTTATCTGCTGCTGCTCGATTCATAATTGAGACTTATTATTGACAGATTAGTAGAATAAGCTTTAATGTTTAATAAATAGAGTTGCAATTGGGTTTTGTCTTTTAATCAGTTTTGACCCTAGTAGGGCACTTATAATGGTTAAAAGTTAAAAGATATTTGAAAGACATCTGACACAAAGAAAGGTATTGGAGCCTCATATCTACAGAAGCTGGGTATTTCTCTCAGTCATCATCATTATCAGCCTATAATGTCCCACTGCTGGGATTAGGCCTCCTTTCAAAAATGAGGGTGAAAGGGAATGGGCAGATACTCCACCACGCGTGCCCCCTGCGGATCGGTGGAGGTAGGCTAGTGGTCAACCTACTGTTGGAATTTTCAAGCCGCCTAGTAGGCACCCAACTAGCTTAACGACTATCACAATTAAGTGATAACCGGGACCAACGGCTTGACGTGCGTTCCGAAGCACGGAAACGCTCGATTTGAAATACCACTAGGCGGTCACCCATCCAGGTACCGACCACGACGGTGGTAGCTTAACTTTGCCGATCGATTAAGAACGGCTAATCATGCTACACCACGAGCGCTTCAATTTCAATTTCTCTCAGTACCTACTCCATATTCCGTGTAATTACTTTCACCCGCATAGATTTTCATACAAGTTCGGCTGACACAATCCAAGTATAGTATTTCGTTATACATCTACTTAATTGATATTGACACAGATACAGAAACGAGCCCCTTCCTCAATTTTAAGGTCTCGTCCACGACAGTACGTAATATAATGTTGAAAGTGACAAACAGACACTGGTCCTGACGGCCTCGCCGTACTTATACTAGTAATAACACTTTAGCGTATAGTTGCCATAGAATTCTAAATGAACGATCGCGAAATGATTTTACATATGTCGCCGGCAGATTGTATAATTCGGCATTTCATGAACGTTCGCTGGTTTGCAAAATGCCGAAGACAAATTGATGATACTTCTCATCGTATTCAGTTCGCATATGATATTGAGTTCGAATACTATTCTGAAGAAAAACTAATATATGGGCAAGTTTCAACCGATGCTGTGTCTCCCACCATCTGCACTTAAGAGTCAGGTCCCTCAGACAGATAGATCGTGGTCAGTTTTCTTAGTACATAGGTAAGTCAAATTCAAATGTCAAAGTCAAAGCCATTTATTCAATTTAGGCCCCAGAAGGGCACTTATGAAGGTCACATTTACTGAAGTTACCACCGGTTCGGAACTCGGCCTTCAACTGAGAAGAATCCGGCAAGAAACTCAGCAAGGTAATTTTTTTTATATATTTTTTGGACAATCTGACTATGTTTGGCTTTTTTTTCCAAATAATTAACAATAAAAAAGATATACCTAAGCATAGCAATGGTAGCAAACAAACATTCAGCCCGTGATGATAAGCGGTTACCGTAGCCTATAGACACTTGCAAAACGAGAGGAATCACTCGCATGTTGCCGTCCCTCTTTAAACCCTTGCTTAAGAAGGGTGTAAAATCGGAAAACTCTGTTTAGGTACTAATATTGAATATTCTGTGGTTTAGGTAAGAATTTTGCATCTGCGATATGGTTGTCTTAGTTGTGATATGTGGCTTGCCATTTCTGTGCTGTTGTTTAGATTTCTATGGTGAAGAGTCAATGTCGACCGGACGTGGCAGCCGCCATGAATGTTACATAGGACACTTCCGCTTGGACGGGAAACGATGGCGATGGCGTTCACAAGAAATTGGTATCTTTATCGAGCTTTGTTGCTTATATTGAATTAGAATTGATAATCTTTGGTTATCTATCCAAGTTATTAGTATATAAAAGCGAACAGTTGAGCTTTAGAATTTTACATAGAAATTAAGCTTAGCCTTTTTCCGACCTTTTTTAAAGGATATAAATTTAAAAATATATAGGAATTATTATCTATGACCAAATTTGAGAAAATCCCTAACTTCTGGACATGAAATGCTATAATGAACCATACACTACATATTTTAAGAGAGGTAGAGCATAGCGTTTATTCGCTCAAAGAGCAGCTCGACTGGGGAAGTACCTCCACCTACCTTACAGAATACCGAAGCCAAATAACTTTATGTTGTGTAAAGTTGTGTTCCTGCGCGTGAGTAAGGTCGCCAGAGCACATAGGGGAGGGGGGAAAGGTCGGTAACGCGTGAGCGATGCTTCGTGTGTTGCAAGCGTCCATATGGCTACGGTAACCGCTTACCATCAGGCGGGCCGTATGCTTGTTTACCGACTTAGTTGTATAAAAAAAAACACTCCATTCTCACCTGTATATTAAAGATTACAAAACTAATAACAATTTACATTTTCTCACGCTTTCTGCGTATCTATTTTTTTAGTTTAACATAGCATCGGAATGTTTTGATCGAAATCTGATTACGTGACCGCTGTCCGCAGTAATTAGGTGATTAACAAATATATCACGCAAACGCGTATTTGTATGTGTGAACGTACGCTTTTTAAGTTCAATAACATTTTTATACAAAAAAAACTCATTGGGCAACCATCTAATAATCAATCTATGTATTTATTTATATAATTGTATGTATATAAAGACATTAAATATATAATATTTAATGTTTGTATATTTATTTACCTATTTTTGTTATAAAAGTATACACCACCGTCTAATAACGTGTCTAAATTCCTCTCTATCCTAAGGTTGTCTGGAAGAGATCGCTTCTTAGCGATAAGACCGCCTATTGTATTTACAGTAATTTTTAACTTTAAGCATTTATTTTTATACATTTTTAAATGCTTTTTGTACAATAAAGAGTTATCTATCTACCTATCTAATAAATGCATTATAATAAAGTGTAACTAGGTGTAATTTTATATAAAATTACGTATTAATATCTACCTAATACAAAGATTTTCCCGTTAAAATTATAGCACCGAAAATATGCAATTGGCGATCCATCGAACCAAATTAACGTATCAAACTGTATCATAAATTAGCATGCTACAAAAACGGCCTAATTTGCTTGTAGTCAAATTAAAATTCGGTGCGAGTTCCTTCGGGAACGTCCAATTCTTCATTGTCCAAATAACGGTATTGTAACGAGCTTGTGCATTCTAATATTATAATGTACTGTAAATGACCCTTCGCTCCCAATTTTGGTGTGAAGGAGCAGTGGTCTCAATATTATTATTTTCTAAAACAAAGTTTTTAATGAGGTGTCAGGAACTCCGGATTTCTGACTCTGTAACTTTACTTGTGCTTGTACTTGAAAACTACATGAATTAATTAATTTTCCATGTTCTTTTCCAACAGAATTATAAAGAAACTCTATTTATGACAAATTTGTTTAATTTTTCAACACGCTTAGAATGTTTACTACTAATATTTGTATACAATCTCATGTCAAGTGGTAACTGGTTTGGTGTGTTTTGTATTTGGGTGGTTTTTTACTGTTTATAGGCCTGTGTTTGACCGCAATCTCACCATGGTAAGTGATGATGCGGCCGAAGGTTGTAAGCACACAAAGCCTATAAGGAAGTGGCTTTCAAGTGCAGCTGTCGGAACTCACCGAAAGGTGCTTGGCGACAGATTTTCAACCTGAGGGTGGTAGCCAGCCCGGCGGGTACTACAAAGTACCCTACCACCTTGCTATGATTTCCTCACGATGTTATCCTTCACCGAAAGCTCAAGCTCATTGTAGGATTCGAACCCGCGACCTTCGTCTCGGTATCCGACGTCACTACCACTGAGCTATCATCGCCTATAAATGATAATGTAGCTTAAGGTGGTGCACTGCGTGTTTACATTTTCTTACTATTACCCTTATTATTAGCCATTGTAGGAATCAAACCTATGACCATCTTCTCGGCTCTCGACGTCTCTATAAATGGAGAGTCATACATCTGTTCAGCTTAGTAATTTGGTATTATAATGATCCGCCCTACTTAAATTTTCCAAAAATTTTAAGCGCATGAATTTTATTTAGAAAAAGTAGACATTTCAAAATTACAAATCACAGTAGTTTAGTATAATAAACATAACCAAGAGATACTCACTAAACATTTAATTGAACTATAACTATAACATTAAACACAGATAAATCTTTACGGAAATAAAACACGGGCAATAAAAATGTTAGATAACAAAATATGCATAACAAAGTGTTAGGTCGTTGATTTTACATCATTTTATTATAAGATTACGAGGAATATCTCTGTAACTGCTATTTTATATGCAAATAGCCATCCGGGATCGAAAGTTCACGGGATCTGACAGGAAGTTATAAGTAAATATCGATTTATAAGCATAGGCTTTACAGCTTGAGGAGCTTTCGACGAATGTCTTTGCATATATATGGTTGATTCTTCATCGATATAATATGATATCTATGCATGTCCTTATTAAAATGTTACCTTACCGTTGTGTCGGGCGGCGTCGTATATATGTAAGGTAAGTATATAAGTTTTAATACTCACGAAAAGTAATGGTAATTTAATTATGAGTTTTTTATTTTTCGAAAGCCTAGTCTTATCATAAAATCTGTGTTATTTGTTTTGGTTATAATGACATTTTTCATTTTTTTTTAACGTGTGTAGGAACGTGTTGGCCTGTGTTTGATCGCTATCTCACCATGGTAAGTGATAATGTGGCCGAAGATGGCAAACACACAGTCAGTTTATTTAGAAGCTGCTGTTTTTTCCTCTAATCTATACAAGGTGGAGATTTCGAGATGGCATATTTTTAAAACCTCTGTTGGATTAGTCATGCTGAACAACTTTTACGGTGGGACAAACAGAAATCTCAAAAAAATAATAGTTTCATACATTATTATCGAGCAAGGTTTGCATGAAAAGATTTTTTTTTTACTGTTTACAGGCCTGTTTTGACCGCAATCTCACCATGGTAAGTGATGATGCGGCCGAAAGTGGTAAGCACACAAAGCCTAGAAGGAACTGGCTTTCAAGTGCAGCTGTCGGAACACACCGAAAGGTGCTTGGCGACAGATTTTCAACTTGAGGGTGGTAGCCAGCCAGGCGGGTACTATAAGTACCCTACCACCGTGCTATGGTTTCCTCACGATGTTTTCCTTCACCGAAAGCTCAAGCTCAATGTAGAATTCGAACTCGGGACCTTCGTCTCGGTATCCGACGTCACTACCACTGAGCTATCATCGCCTTAGATTTTTTTTATTGGAGTATTCTGTGTGTTGTTCAAAATGAAATGGTCCAAATGATAACCTCAAAAGCTTTCAATGCCCTATGGAAAAATTAAAATATCTTTACATTTTCTTTTTTGTTAATATTTTACCTGTTCTCATAGGGTATAATTTCAGATTTCGAGGGTAATCATTTTTACAGGACACGCCTGTATGTATATAATGAAACAACGCAATTTACTATAACTCTCACATCATTCTCATCATCAATCAATCAGGTCCCCTAAAAAGGAAGCTAAAGCAATATTGCTAACGAAATTCATTTTTAGAATTCTCGGCAGATCCTAAGTAATTCCAATATTTTTTGATAAAATACTTACACATTATAATACAAAGAATGAAAATATTCGGAATTGACGAACTGCATTAGGTCTGCTGTGAATTTGACAAAATGAATTACCTTAACATATTGTTTCAGCTTCCTTTTTAGGGAACCCGATTGATTAATGATGAGAATTATGAGAGAGTGGTAGTAATATGGCAGAGTCTAAACAATGGTTAAGAGTCTCTCAATTCAAGGTTGACTTCTGAACTGGTAGAAACATCTATGGTCGGAGAGAAATGGGGGATGGGGGATGAGGGATGGAAAGCAAGTATCTATAAACGAGTAACATCTGTCGAAAATCAGTAAACAAAACATGTAAGCCGTAGTAAATTAAGCAAGGACGACAAAGAGGTGCATGTAATTATACGAATTCATTGTCATGTAAAAATATTACTATACCTACTTATTCACAGTAGTTAAGTAATACCGGAACTATTTACCACAATTGCAATCTGAAACAGATTTTTAACAACAATAGCCTTTTGTTTTGTTGTATAGAAACAATACCATTTTGAATACCAGAAGATCTAGACGTAAAGGTAGTATTAATTACTTACCGAAATACTTAATTATATGTTACTCAAATAAAATTAGACATACCTACCTACTATACAAATAGTAACATTGGAAGGGAACATGTTTTAACATTATAAGTGATGATGTACCTCACACACACATCTACTACAAATTTAGAAGTTTTGATTTTATTTTCATTGTTTAATTTTCGTTTATTTATATTCCGTAACGCAACTGCTCACAGGAAGAGCGTGTCTCCCACGACACAGGGCGACCTAATGTGGGAGCACTGCCATAATACCAACATGTAATTTATTTTCGGAATAAAATAATAATAAAATAATATTTTGATTTTGATTTTGATTTTTGATGTGGCCGAGGTGGTAAGCACACAAAGTTTAGAAAAGAACAGGCTCTTATATTTTTAGCTTGAGGGTGGCAGCCAGCTTGCCCAGATTTCTACAAAATACCCTACCTCTGTGCTGGTTTCCAAACGTTTCACCGAATGCTTAAGAGTGCGTACAAAGCCAGAAAAATATGTCAATGTCAGATGAAACAAACTTATGTCTAATCTTCGCGTGGGATGAGACGGAGATAGCGTGTTTCGCGGAACAAAAATGAACTAAGCGCTTCTTATCTAAATAACTAGTAAAGTATAGAATATTTAAAAAAATCGTTAGTAGCAGCTAGGTCATACTTTAGTGACATTATACAGGTCGTTGTTTTGGTCAGCGACGAGCGACTCAGGGTCGATAATACAAATGATACTGGTGCTAAAAAAAATATAAAAAAAATACTTTTTTTTTTTAAAAACAAAAATAAAAAAATTAAAATTTTGAAAATACGGGAGTACGAGGGAGTAACGGGGTGGGGCGATGGCGGCTTGTGCCTAGCTCTAGTCTGTGCACGTGCCTAGTAACCATACTTTGCGGTAATTTTATTTTAAATTGAATAAGGTATTTCTCAACATATTTACAGTATTTAATGGAATTAAGTCCATTTTTGGGGAATATATATTTTGTACTACCGCTCCTGGGTCGCTTGTCGCCGACCAAAACAACATCCTGTATATCGATTTTTGTCTTAATTAGATACACCATGAACGAATAAAAACGGAAATTCATTATTATTAGGGGTAGCTTTGTGATTTTTTTCTATCGAGGAATTTTCATTCCATTATGTTTTTGCTCAGATAGAACCCTGGCGTATATAATGAAAATACTCATATAAAAATATTGTTTCATTTAAATACTATTTACTTGAGTAAATTTTAATTCTAAGATATGTTATTTTGCTTTAGACGCACTCTTAAGAGGCCGTTCGAAATTTTGCCGATTTCGCGAATTTATCTGATTTTACAGACGTGATTTTACAGTTAGAATACTAATGATTGATTTTCGTATAAGTACGGCCTCTTATGCTTAATGTAGGACTATTTCACCTAAAAAGGACTTATTAATAGATTTGCACGAAATTCACGTCTCGACTATGTCCGAAACTATTGACATTTTTCAAGATCGGACTATTTTCTATTATTGTTTTTCGAAGACCCCTTGGGAAGTCTAATGCGTTTATTAAGACGGTACTTTTTGTATTTACATTCAATTCTTTTATAATGACTAAAGTAAACATAATAACAAATTTAATAGTTAATTTAATGGCGAGGTAAATGTCATTAACATACGAAGGTTATCGGTTTGAGAGTATGGAATGCTGATCGCAAGTATCGACCGGTTTAATTATCTCATTGCGGTAACGTGGACTTTGTGGGTACTTACTCTATGACTATTTTTGGGTGCACTAAATCAGGGGAAAAATACCCTTATTTGAGGTAATAAATAATGAATTTCCTGCGATTACGAATGAGACACAAAAAATAATATTTAAATCTTTTTTCAATCTGGGTATAAGACATTTTAATGTGATAGATACCGGACTGATAAAATTAAATAAATTAGTTTAAATGTCACCGAATTAATATATTTATTGGTGGCACAGTCCATAGACTGTTAAAATTATATTAGTCTCTATCTATGTATTTTAGCACACTTTATATTTATAAATTCTGCTAAATGTAGAGATAACAAAGGATGACATAAAAAAAAATGAGCCGCTTCATTCAATATGTACCATTCCAATGTCATATTTTGAAAGAGTAGGTCATGTAATTTATCTGGTTGGAGAGTAAGGCCACTGATGCGACTAAAGATTGACAGTGGAACAGGTTGATGCGACAACCTGTTCCACTGGCTGACCTCAGGAGCAGTCTTGTATTATGTAACTTTTTCTTCAACCAAAATTGCAAAGAATTGGTACAGACTGAGTCAAACTTATTGGCGGCTGTGATATTAGGCGCGGAACACTGCGCAGTAATGAAAACGAAGATATGCGGTACATTCGAGATGACGCACAAAGCCGGCTTGCGGTTTAGTTCGGATTCTACATACTAGTAAAAATAAATGAACTACGATTTGTATGAAGCCCGAGGGCACCTCGGAAATGTTTTTAGTTCTACAAATAATTAAATCAATTTAAAATACAAAAAAAATATAAAGAGCTTGTTAATCTTGTTGGTTTTATCCGATGAAATCATATTTTCTTAGTACTGCCATGATTCAATTATTTCTTACGAGTAAAAGAGGCTAAAATGCAAAATCTTGAAGTGAATTAAGTACATGAAGCGGGATGTAGGTATTTCAACCATTTAAAAAACAACTCGTTTCTTAACCTACAGACTGAGTCAAACTTATTGGCGGCTGTGATATTAGGCGCAAAACGCTGTGCAGTAGCGAAAACAAAAATATGCGGTACATTGAGATGACTGTACCTGAGCAAAGCCGGCTTGCAGCGCACTTCACAGCCGCCATTAGGTTTGGTTCGGATTCTACAACATTAAATGCGTATTTAATTCTGCCTATGTCATATCATAAACACAGAAACATATAGTCCCACAAACTTATCTGGCCCGGTGGGAGAGGCGCTGTTATCGCATTTGGTGGAGCAAACAACCGATGGCGAATGGCAGGCAGATTGACATTTCAAACTGGCGTCGTTAGTTCTTCTTTTGGCCACTGGGCCAGATAAGTTTGTTGCATTTTATCTGAAACTTGTGATGGAGACAGATGTTTCACTAGTGAATCGCTTATATCATCTTTTGTTGTTGGAAATGTTAACTTCGTGAGTAAAAAGTGAGGAAAAACCTGCTAATTATATCCTCTTTTGACTAGGTCACTATGTAGTAAGGTCTTGAAATGTACACATGGCAACACATCAAGCTATACATTTCCAATATAAGCTGATCTCGCATTGTATAGGATTTCCCTACAATGAGAGAATGCAAAATAAGTATAGCAATGAAACATCCCACCAAAAACATTTTCATGTAAAAATGTTGCCAAGACGAGACCATATGACTCGCATTGTCAAAATGTTATCAGATCTCATGTTGAGCCAAGCTTATAACGCTCTAACTCTATAAGCCCTATCTTCACAAACTCTACACCTTAGTCAAAATATGTGGCTTGGCCGTATGGTGAAAAAATTATTCACTGTTAATAACTTTTCTGTAGTACAATAGTTCTTGTAGTAGCGAAACGGCCAAGTCACATATTTTGACTACGGTGTGTAGAGTTTGTGAAGTTAGGGCTTGTAGAGTTAGGGTATGTAGAGTTATAAGCTTGTCTCTCGTTTAGTTAGGGCTTTTAAGGATTACATTTCTTACACACTACTCGATTTGGTTAAAAAATCTTAAATATAGACTGTTTTCTTTCTCTGCAAAAGCTCGCGTGTTCAAAAAAGAAACGCCCGTTCCCATTTCCCAAACGACATCCCTAATGATATACGCCTTCCTTAACACCATCGTCGTAAATCTTCACTTCGACTATTTAATAGAATAATAATGTAACAATTTCATACAGTCTGCGCACGCGCAGGGCCGCAGTGTTCAACGGCTGTTAAGTATTCATAACGTGGTAAGGAGCAATGACATCGGCGTGACACAGATTTCTTTGCGATGTCTAGTCTAGACGCACGTTACTTTGAGTTATTTACCACTACGTGTTCCAGTCATATTATCCCTAAGGAACTGCTCTATTATATTGTGTCTATATCGACCACGTCTTTAGTCTAAGGTTTCAGTAGTCTCGACTCACTCAGAAATAGATATAATTTAGGGTCTTGTATACATATTTTCATTATACCCGTTTATTGTATCTTACCATATTTATAGGTATTTTGAAAATTGGGATTTGTTCAGCTACATATTTAGCTGACTGTATATGATGTTATGATCTCATAATAGCACGTACCGGTTCTGCCACAAGGTAGACTGAAGATCTGATGATAGCTGACTCACTGGATACAAGCGTCTTAAACCCATTTGCTGTGGATAGCTATAAATACCATATCCAATGGTGGACATCGAAATTAGAAGCCGAAGGTACGAACGGTACCTTCGGCTTCGACTTCTCTCATCATTTAATCTCTCTTTCTCTCTCTCTCTCTCTCTCGGTTATGATATAATCACCATCCAATCTATACATATAAAAATCACAGTTTGTCCGACTGCTTATCATTCTTCAGATTGCGATGAAACTTTGGAGTGTTGTGCGTGGGCCCGGGAACGTTTCTGACATAAACAGTAAAAACGGCGGTATTCTGTAAGGAGGAGGTACTTCCCCAGTCGAGCTGATCTTTGAGCAAATAAACGCTACGCTCTATACGGTTCATGAGATACGGTCCACTGACGGACAGATGGACGGACAGACGCATGGAGGCCTAGTAATAGAGATCCGTTGGCACCCTTAGAGTACGAATCCCTAAAAATTATTAAATAGTAACTTATTCTTCTTAACACACGGCTCCCAAATTATTAGTTTGAGATATCCTATCACTTAGTAAACAATATTAAATTCTAGCTTAAAATAAGTTACTTACATTTGTCAAGGTTACGTTCCCACTCGACACCCAATTCCTAGCACCGCCTATCAGTGATGAGTAACAGCATCCTTGAGGATGCAACACCTGCATACATTAGTGCTCATATTAGTCGTATTGCACAGATCGCGCCATTGTATGCTGAACAATGCGTTTGGACACCCACCGACACTCTCTGTAAGCTAATGACAAGCTGTAAGGGCGTTGAAATATAAACGCTATTATACTCTGTGCTTAGATTTGTTATTTAGTGAATTGAATCATTCTTTGTGACTTAAAGTTTATGTTAGTGCTCGTTGTTGATCTTAGATAACTTAAGTTTATAACAACCTAGCTGTCCCCCGCGGTTCCTCCTGCGTTCCTGGGATAAAAAGCCCATAATCGGAGATAATGTAGCTTTGTATTAGTGAACGAATTTTTCGAATCTGACTGGTAGATAGATGCAGAGATTTCTAATTACGCGTTTAAACAAACAAAAGAACAAAATTCTTCAGCTTTCATTTTATTAGAATAGATAAATAGATTATGCACTCTAATTTTACTACTCAAAGAATGTGTTGCAATTAATTTAATGTGACTTTTTTTTTTCATAAAATTTATTGGAAGGAATTTTTTGCTCAATTCGTCATACTTTTCATACAAAACCTCTGTACTTATTATGGCGTTGTTAAACATTTTTCGTTAGATGTTTTGAACAAATTAGTATCTTGTGCACTATATCTAGCCGTGTATCTAGGCGTAATTTAAAAAAAAGTGTGAAACAAATTCAGTCAAAGCATCCGAAAAACAGCATTTTTGCCTGAACTTTGGCCATATCTAATGTACCTATAAATTGTAAAAGTAAAGAAATCATTTAGATACCAGGCTTGCAAATGTATTGGAGATTCTAAATAACTAACTTTTTTTTCACAAACTTGTAAGATTTTTTCACAAGAAATGAAATGAAATGAATTACGACCTAGCAAAGCGGCCGCGAGTGATCAGCGGAATTTACCGACTGATAACCGACGGCTCTGATGCTGTCTCTCTTTTTTAGCAGTCAAACATTACGTTGGATGAAACAACAAGCTTTTAGACTATGCTTGCGTTGAAGTTGCGCCGGCCACAGAGGGCCGCCTTAACATCTACTTAGATTCTGTTGAAAATATATAAATTAACATTTTTTTGAAATCTGGATACTTTAATTTAATAAAAGAAACTGTATCTATGTTATATAGACAGAACACTGTAATAACTATACAAGTGGGTATAATTATAGTTAACACATTACAAGAATTTCAACCCTTTCTCGTATAAACGGTTACTTGCAAGCTTCGCGTGTGTCATATTGCCTATAAGCTGCATAGTTATGAGTCCGCAATGCAGTTGGCCTTCACACGATGACAACACCAGGAAGCTGACTGACCAGACACTATCACGAACTGGAGCAAGAATCTTGATGCTTAATTGGTTATAAATACATTTTTTGGCTTCCAACCTGGTGTTAAGGTTGGTTTTAGAAGTATATGGTTCTGAATTGTGTGTCATGTTGTTTTCTTTGAATTCGACAGTAGTAAGCTGAATCCTAAAAGTATGTTATGTGCTAATTGACTGTAGTATCTACCTAGTGTTATAATTTTTAGCCTAAACGTTATTTTTAACAGAATTCAAAAAAAGGAGGAGGTTCTCAATTCGGTTGTATGTTTTTTGTAGGGTATACTTCCCGTTTAGTCCCATTGTCATCAGATCAGGAATTGATTACTTTTTAGTGAGCTTTGAAGTCGGTTTAAGTTTTTTGTAAAACAGTTCAATTTATTGTTAAGATGCTTCAAACGATTTTCCTATATAAATTATACTATATGTTAATTACTTAATTCGCAATAAATCTTTACAGAAATTCACCAATTTGGAAGTATATTTATAACATGTGAGCATAGAATCGTTTATTCCTGTAACAAACTAGCTTGATTAAGTCAGAACTTTGCAAAACAAATATATCTTAGTAAATTGGTGATAATGTTATAATCCCAAGTTTAGTTCGTTTCACTTATTTTACGTCTCTTTTTAGTTATAAAATATGAAGAAATAATATCTCATCTTTATAATTAATTTTCGTTTAGTCTTGGGGCCGTGCCTATATCGTTTTTGGTTTCCATCATTTATATTCATAAGAAAGTTCTTATTTACAAATGCGTATTGAAAATCAAATAAAACGTCATTTAAATATGCTCTCTCATGTAAATTTTTCACGATGCAAACCATTATCATTCAGATCTGTCATTGATTGTTTATTCTATGTTCATGGGCCTGTATTAGACCAAAATGTCACGAGAGATTAAATAAATTGCAAGTGATTTATGTGGCTTAGTGTTTTAAGCGCACAAACACTGAATATCTTGGTACATAATTAGGCAACAGATATTCAACTTGAGGGTGGTACAGTCAGCTAGATGGGTACTTAAAAGTACCTTATCATATCACCGTGTTATGATTTCTTCACGGTGTTATCCCTCAACGAAAGCTCAAGTTCATAGCCTTATAGATGAATAGCTGTCCCACGCGGTTTCACCCGCGTTCCCGGGATAAAAATAGCCTATGTCCTTCTCCATACCATAGGCTATCTGCATGCCAAATGTCATGATGATCTGTTGAGTAGTTGAGGCGTGAAGGCGTAACAAACAAATAAACAAACTCTTATATATATCAAAATATTTACAAGAATAAAATTGTAACAAAAATGTTTTTTGTTGGTATTTAGTTGTAAAACATAATAAGCAAAAACACAGCCAGACACTTAATCATTTCGAGTTTAGATTTCTAACTGAATTGACTGTTCCACTGACATAAATCATAGGTTAAACATTAAACAATCACGATGCTGCCTCTGATGAACAAACGCCATTATGCGGAAGACTGGTTAATTATTAGCATTACAACTTCATTACAAATGTCATGCCGAACCTAAATACCACGAAACAGAATCATCTTGCCGTTGCCAACTTGAGTAGGATGATGCTCATAGATCTCAAAATAATTGTAGAGTGTCCACTGATATTTCGAACTAAGCGGATAAGTATGCCTCAACTTCTGTGATGCATGTGTGGATCTTGTTAAGATATTAATGGAAACTGTACAAATACTTTTCAGTTGATTTTAGTAGGAAACTAAATCAATTAATAATAATATCTTTTATTAGACCAAATTAGATACACTCAATTAAATTCTCTGACACTTAAGGCAAAGCCTGTATACTAAGAGTCAGCTCCTTCCTAGATATAGTTGAGAAATTTAAAAGTGTTCAAAAGTTAAATTAAATCAAGCAAATAAATTTATGAGAGAAAAAACTGTCTTATATCTAAAATCTAAATGTCATGCAATTAATATCATCAATTTATGTGTGATGAATGTAAATGAGTGTATGTGTGGGGGATAATTTACTTACTAAAGAAGGCTACTCATAAAAATTTAAGTTAAAAACATTTGTGGATTTACCAGTTAAACTGCTTACTCAAAATCTGTACCAGAAGAGTAGCAGTTGAAGAATGGTGGCGTGTTCTGAAGCGAGCCACAAATCATACGTCATGATGACCACGGCAAGAGTGAAAATTATGAGAAGAAGACCTAGAAAATGTTTTCTGAAAAAATTGTCTGTACGCTTCTTGAGGCATACTTTTAGGCAGTAACTGTCTGCTAAATGAAATGTCACATCTGTCACATTGTGTGACAATAATCAGTGATGCTCCCCTCTGTCGTAAGTGACGCAACACGGCACGGGTATAAGTTGCGTAAACGCCTTTTTAGCATGCCGTCTGCCGAGCTTTCTCGCCAAACATTGGATGCGAAGCACCCGAATGCTTTTGTTTCATTCAACGCGTATTCTGAACAGAGGCCGTGAAATTGACACATATCTTTGTCAAACTATTGTAACATTTTGGGGTGACGAATTATGAAGCGTTCAACGTAACTGATCCGAGGTTACCGTTGCACATGTAATTTTTAAGTTTGTTAATTAAGTGTTAATTGTATTATTTTTTATAAGCGTAAAATTTAAATAGGATCTTATTGGTTATTTGTAAGTAATTTTATATAAAAAGCAAATATTCTTTGCCAAATGATCAGATTTAAAGCATGTGCGAACATGCGGCAAATCAAATTTATTCGCTTTTTATATGAAATCTCGAACGAAGATATTCGATTCGCGACCGGTTTTTAAAATATAATTAACGTTACAGATAATACATATTTATGTCAGGGTCGTTTTACGTAAGCCGCTCGACACAGAAAACATATTATAGTAATATATATTGGTGATATTTAAAAACTCTCATCATAAATCAAAATTAATAATAAATTATCTGTGGCCACCTGATTATGTAAAATATCTAGTTTCTATTCAATTAAAACTTGTTAATAAAATTAACTGAATAGGGAAGGCTTTAAATTAATATCAGGCTGGTATTTCGGTCTCTGGAATTGAAATTTGCACTGTTCCCTAAGTTGAAGTAAATGTAAACCAAAAATCAAAATCAAAATCAAAAAGTCATTTATTCAGTTTAGGCCTTAGTAAGGCACTTATGAACCAATAAAAAAATAATGGTTACAATCCGATTAATATCTTCGGAGATATGAGTGGACAAACATACATACATACACCTATGAAATTTTGTATATTTGTTTGTAAGCCCTAATAGATCATCATATGTGAATATATTGCAGTTCCAATAATATTACATACATACGTGTCGAAATGATAATCTCCTTTTTTTAAGTCGATTAAAAAACTGATTCACCAAAAAACCGACTTACAAAATGCATTTTTGTTGATTTATTAAAATATTTCTGAAACAATTTTAATAAAAATTGGACATACCTACTGAAAGAATCCTTTCAGTAAAAAAAATGAAATTCTGCAAATCGACTGCGAAATCTCATTAAAATATTTGCAAACCTAGTGCTATACTAAGATTTACAATGGTTATAAATAGTAGCCGTACAACGGATGATATAAGAATATTACCATCAGCAATTTTTTTTTAACTCTCCTATTGTCCAATGACATTTTTCACGTTCGCTTTTCTCTTACGCATTCTCTAAGATTCATACAAGTCGTAAACTTCTCTATTGTTATCGGCCGTCAATAATCACATAATGTGGCGACCACTTGTGTTGTTCTAACTATGCGGTTATGCAAAGAAATGTCTGAGTTACGACGCACGCTCACATATGAAAGAGTTCGGTTAAACGGTCGGCGACCTTTTACATTTTTGCCAATTGTATAGAGGTATGTTTATAGAACACGATTTCTATAGATAGACTTATATGATCCCACCAAAAACGTTTTCTTGCAAAATGTTGCCAAGACGAGACCATAATATGGCACTGTCAAAAAGTCTCATGTTGAGTCCAGCTTATAACTCTACACGTCCTAACTCAACAAGCCCTAACGTACCTACCGTCCCATGGGCGTAAGGTAAAAAATTTATTCACTGTTAATTACTTTTCTGTAGTACATTAGTTCTTGTAGTAGCGAAACGGCTAAGCCACATATTTTGACTACGGTGTGTAGAGTTTGTGAAGTTAGGGCGTGTAGAGTTATAAGCTTGGCTCTACATGAGATCTGAAAACTTTTTGACAGTGGGAGTCATATGGTCTCGTCATGGCAACATTTTACATAAAAATGTTATTGGTGGGATCATATAGTCTAGTATATCTATCCATCCGTAGAGCGGTGAAGCTTTTACACGACTTGAAAAAAGAGCAGATTCTTTTGCAATTTTTCGTGGCATCTGATGCTCCGTAAACATTAGAAAATATGTTTCGGATTGGTTAAATAAACTATATTTATATTGAACTCAGTTCTATGGTAGTAAATTAACTACAATTTTATATCGCACTGTTTCGATATCGTCTCAACATCGTTCAATATAAAAGTCACCAATACTTTCATCGGGTCTCCGTGGGTGAGATGTTATCGTATCACTAGGTATAAGTACATTACGTAGAATACTAATGCTGCCTATGGAATCAAAATACGATGGGCCAAGATATTGCGTAATGACCTATCTGTTCGGAATTCTCCATTCTGCTGTATTGAATTCGAATGAGTTAACTTGTTATTCAATTTGGAATTATTTTGCACAAAAATAGGGATTTTTGGATAGTACATATTTGCGGTAAAATACGGGTGCTATGTAGTCGGTAATTAATGTACTTGGGTTCTGGCTACCTCTTCAGAGATGATATGCGTGAAGAGATTATACAGGTCGTTGTTTTGGTCAGCGACGAGCGACTCAGGGTCGATAATACAAATGATACTGGTGCTGAAAAAAATATAAAAAAATACTTTATTTTTTAATAATAATAAAAAAAAGAATAATATTAATTGGAAAATCATGTAATGAGCTAAAGTGTAGACGTAATACTCAACGGGAGTGCGAGGGATTAAAGGGGTGGGGCGATGGCGGCTTGCGCCTAGCTCTAGTCTGCGCACGTGCCTTGTGACCAAACGTTGCGGTAATTTCAGTTCAAATTGAATTAGGTATTTCTCAATGTATTTACAGTATTTAATGGAATTAAGTAAATTTTTGGGGAATATATATTTTGTACTAACGCTCCTGGGTCGCTTGTCGCCGACCAAAACAACACCCTGTATATGAGTTTTAAAAAAATGTACTGTAAAACATTCTGGAAAGGACCAGTCCCCACAACACAGGGAATCCTAGTGTGGGGACTGGAGACCGCATATTTTATTGTAAAAGTTATTTTGAACTAATAAATATTATTTTATATTTTTTTATTTTATGTAGCTATGTTTTAAATAGGTTTTTAACAAGTATTCTTCTTAATGTAGATTATGTAAGTACAAATAATCATGCTTGAAAGGAATGAAAATGATGTTCCCGGCTGTATTATGTTTAAAGATATTTTTTACCGTTAAATGATTATACCAATTAAAAATTAACCATTTAAAAATTGCTTAAAATATAACTCTGATACTTATAAAACGCATAACTTAAGAATAGTCTTTACTTTAAACGAAACTGATAAGCGTAGACACGAAGCGTACTCTGCTAGCTTTTGTTAAGATTACGTGAAATTAAACTTCAAATCTTCTTGACTATTACTTTTACAAATCTTAAAACATTCAATCATTTAATGCCTGACTTAATAATTTGTGGATTATTAAGTCAGGCATCAATAACTTGAAACAAAAGAAAAGCGATCCACATTCGCACTTTGTTTTATAAGATTAGATAATGTGACAGACACAGTCATAGAAATCACCACACCTACCCGTCTAATAGACGGGTAGGTGTGGGGATGAGATTCCCTGACTGCCACGCCAAAGGTCGTGGGTTTGATTCCCACTTAGTACCTACTAACATTAAGTTTAAGGTTTCCATATTGCAAGCTCTTACCTAGTTTAGGATCAGGTCTAAAAATAAATAAATTAAAGCGCACCATACATGTATCAACAGCATCCGCAAGTCGTAAGTATTATAATATCAAGTAGGAGATGAATTCATAAGATTTAGTACAAAAAGACGATAACACCTTGCGCTCTACAGTTTGACATTCCGCATAATCACTCGAGAATCTTCGTTCCGATCCCAAACGTTGATCGAATTGTTACGACTATATTATTCAAATACAACTGATACGTGAAAGTAAAACTCGTGTCATGCAGTTTCCGCAGAATCGCAAGTGACGTATCCTGTTTTATTTTTTGGCAAACACAAAGTAATTTGTTTACCGCAAGTTTAGTAAAAAACACGTTTGAGAAACTCTGTCTCATGTAATAAAAGTTTCTAATATGTGTATGATGGTTAGAACGATTATGCATGTGATTTTTGATATATACCCGTATGTACATTCGTGGAGTAAAATGCCAGTGAACTGTCAAACGCTCGCTACGCACACAAAACGCGTCTTATGGGTTTTTTTTATTGGTTATGTTCAACCATTATATCACAATAATAAGTGAAGATGTGCTTGAAAGTAACTGAGCACTGAGAAACCTAGAACGGAACTGGCTCTCAAGTAGCTGCCCGAACACTCGGAAATAATGGGTAGTATCCAGATAGGCGGGTACTATCAAGTACCTTACTACCGTGCTTTATTTTCCTCGCTATGTTTAAACGTCTTCAAAAAAAGTAGGACGTTCTTCTTAAGAAATTTTCAATCCATAAATAATAGGAACCTTACTTATTCAGAACCTCTGATCCTTCGGCGCAAAAATAAACACATGGCATTTCGCTTTATTTGGTCCTTTGATTTGGTCGGAAGAAACAATCGCTACGCTAGTAATCATGAGTCTTCAAATAGTTTCTATTACGTACGTTCTTTAAATGTTATTGAAATAAAAATGTATTGTTAGCAGGTCATTGATATTTGAATTGGTTGGACAAGAGTTATGTATTAGATATATTAATGTTTAAAAAAGTAAAGTTTTTGTTATTTTATTGATAAAAAGTAATGATGAATAAAAATTATACAGACTTACGTATTCAAACACATCATTATGTGATAACCATAGTCAAAGTGATTGAGAAAAGCATAGATAGATGTAATATTTTTATAGCGAATAATAGTAGATACTAACCCCCTTATTCATAATCCATTTTTAACTAAATCAGTGTAATAGTGTACCCCGTCTCACTCTTTCAATCACCAAATGTCATCTGTCAGATAAAGACTTCGGAATTTTAGCTAATCAACGTTTGATAACTTTATTATGAATAAGGGGGTTAATATTCAACCTCCTTTGACGATGAAGATCGTGAAATTATTTTATTAGTCAATTATTCAGGTTTATACCACAGGGATATGACACAATAAAGTGGAGGTTATTTCATGTCGGAAGGTTGTTAAACAGAATATAAGTTCGCATGAAGTTAAGTGGTCACTATCACCAATGGTAATTTAACACTGATGGTAACTTCAGTAGCATTGACTTTCATAAGTGCCCTATTTGGGCCTAAATTGAATAAATGTATGTGACTATGGGTAAATAATATACAAATATATGGATAATGAAAGAGAGGTAGAGCGTAGCGTTTATTTCGTCAAAGAGCAGCTCTACTGGGAAAGTACTTTCTTACCGAATACTACAGCCTCAACTACAGCCAAATAACTTTGTTTTGTTCCTGCGCGTATTTAAGATCGCCTGTGCTCATTGGGGAGGCGGAAAGGGAGGGTTACGCGTGAGTAATGCCTCGTGTGTTGCAAGCGTCCATATGGCTACGGTAATCGCTTACCATCATTGCCCGCCTGATTACAAGATAAACAAGTTGTTTATCAATATCGTCGTTTTTAAAAATGAATTTCATATCCAAAAATATCAATTGACAATGGGTATCATATCATTTTTTGATAAGAATTATCTTACATGTCATTGGAAATTGTAATTAATACTAAAACATAATAATAATATTATTAAAACATTTTTACACAATAGGTAAACTAAAAACATCTAAGATGTTTTAGTGTGAATCAGTGAACTTTTTGATATTATAATATGCCTTTTCAAGCAGTAGTGTTTTGAGTTTATAGGTAAAGGAACTCTTACTCGGCCCGCTTTTAATGCTTTTAATGATAAATGTTACAAATCCAAAAGTTCACGTAAACGTTCAAGTACAAAGGAGTTAAGAGAAGACGCAATCTCTCTTAGCTAACTCCTTTGTATAAGCAGGTGTATTATACAAAATGTCCTTATTTTATATTAAACACGTATTGATATTTGCCAACAACTGGATAGATTCCAAAATGACACCGATGTATGAGCCATTTAACGTAGATGCGTGGTGAAGCAACATTTATTCAATCTGTTATTGTATTGCGAAGGATTCTATTTGACTATTTGCTGTTTATCTGATCTTTGGATAACTAACTAGAAAATATTACAAACTAGCTGTATCGCAGCTTCTTCATTTATACTTCCTTCGTCGTCATACAAAAATATAATATTATTTTCAACACACTCGCTCGTAAATTGACATTTATTGCACTGTTTTTAGTATCTTATTACGCACTAGTGCTTTTTACTTTACATTACCGCACAGTTTTATGATAGGTATAATCCCGATTATGATAAGTTTGTACTCCACTGCATGTGATATGTGTGTAGACCAAGCATTCTTAATTTAAACGGGTAAAATAGTTTGACAGCTCTCCGCTATCAAAAAAAAACTTGCGCGCCATATTTGTTAACGTTCTCATTGTGTGGTGGTTGACTATTATCAAAAAATCTACTTAAAAAAATACAAGTCTGTTTTTTCCTCGCAAGTGTGTTGAAAAACATTGCATTGATTATTACACTCTCGGCTCACTTATCGCGTTCGCCAGCGGCTCTCGAGTATTATGGGGGGTTATAATATTACTACCTACTTAGGAAATATTACTACGGTTCCACTTTTATTGAAAGTTTTTTTACTCTATTGCCTAACCGAAAACATGGCGGTATTTTTTCTTCTCTTGTTTTTTTTATTTTATTTCAAATACATACATGATAGATGCTTAAAGAGACAGTGGCCTGACACGCAACTACTGCAAAGAAACCCAGTTACCTAGCGTATGATGTCCTCGTGATATTATTATAGTATTTAAAGCCATGACCACTCATTGCGGCAGGTTTTGATGTCAGCTAAGTATTCTTCGCTTCTAGACTTTACTCATCATCATCATCATCATCATCATCAGCCTATAATGTCCCACTGCTGAGCACAGGCCTCCTTTCACAAATGAAGGTGAAAGGGAATGGGCAATACTCCACCACGCGGGCCCACTGCGGATCGGTGGAGGTAGGCTAGTGGTCAACCTACTGTTGGAATTTTTCAAGCAGCCTAGGAGGCATCCAACTAGCTTAACGACTATCACAATTAAGTGATAACCGGGACCAACGGCTTTACGTGCCTTCCGAAGCACGGAAACGCTCGATTTGAAATACCACTAGGCGGTCACCCATCCAGGTACCGACCACGACAGGCATAGCTTAACTTTGCCGATCGATTAAGAACGGCTAATCATGCTACACCACGAGCGCTTCTAGACTTTACTAATACATCTTAATTATTCAGTTTCATCATTAACTCTAAATAAATATCTAAATAGTGTTACTAATGCGTTTGTGGAAGACTTCAATGCAGTAGAGAGGTTTGAACCCGCGACCTTGCGATTGCAAATCTAATGTCTAGTGCTACTAATTATGTAACCTACATTGAAATATGTAATTGACCGAGCCAGCTGAGCGAGCGAAGCGTCTCCGTTTCAGCTTGGAAAAAAATGCTTTCGTATGTCCGGTTGTCCGGCTATTCTCCTCTATAGGTCGCTTTCTTCTCAACCGAGTATCGTGCAATTTTGTGAGCAGGTTTGATAATTATGTTTTTTTTGTCGAGTCAGTTTTTGGAAATTTTTGGTGGAGCCATTTTGAAAAATCAAAAACTGAATCGACGAAAAAAGTCATATAGGTACCTAATTATCGAGGCTCGTGAGTTCTACAGCTCAGGGAGCTACTATAGTTTATTTATTCATGGATGTAATCTCAGCGTTTGTAATAATCCCACCACCGAAGGGAGGAAAAGGGGGATGAAGTTGTGTATGCAAGTCCTTCAATTTCAAAGTAAACTTCACTAAATGTATTATTATATGGTGTAGGCATCCACTAAGGAAGGATTTTTGGAAATTCCACCCCTAACAGGGTAAAATAAGGGATGAAAGTTTGTATGCAAGTCCGTCAGTTTTGAAGTTAGGATCTTCAAATTTTGTGTTTAGGCTGACGATTGAAAATTAATATATAGTTATCTCAGCGTTTGTAATAATTCCACCACCGAAGGGAGGAAAAGGGGGATGAAGTTGTGTATGCAAGTCCTTCAATTTCAAAGTAAACTTCACTAAAAGTATTATTATACAGTGTAGGCATCCACTAAGGAAGGATTTTTGGAAACTCCACCCCTAACAGGGTAAAATAAGGGATGAAAGTTTGTATGCAAGTCCGTCAGTTTTGAAGTTAGGATCTTCAAATTTTGTGTTTAGGCTGACGATTAAAAATTAATGTATAGTTATCTCAGCGTTTGTAATAATCCCACCACCGAAGGGAGGAAAAGGGGGATGAAGTTGTGTATGCAAGTCCTTCAATTTCAAAGTAAACTTCACTAAATGTACTATTATACGGTGTAGGCATCTACTAAGGACCCGTATGGGCGAAGAGGCTGGCCATCCGACGTTGTAGAACGAAAATCTACAGCGTCCAGCGTAGGATGGCACTACGGATCGTACGGGGATACCGTACCGTATCCTTTGAGGCGGCAACTATTCTGGCTCGCTTTCTGCCACTAGATATTCTGGCGGACATGGATGCGAGGGTCTATGACCGAATCCGTATCGTCCGCCAGAGCGGTGGAGGCGACCCAGAAGAGGCGATCAAACGGCAGGAGCGACTTATCGCATTCGCGACGTGGCGCGCAAGGCTTCGCGAGGAGCGGTTTGCGCGCAAACGCGTCGTCGAAGCAGTCCTGCCGGTCTTCGAAGCCTGGATGCAGCGACAAGGTGGACGACTCACCTACAGACTTACACAGATAATCACCGGACATGGGTGCTTCGGTGATTATCTGTATAGGATCGGACGTGAGGCGACGGCGGCCTGCTTCCACTGCGGTGGAAGTGACCAGGATTCCGCATCGCACACGCTCGCGGTGTGCCCTGCGTGGGAACCTGAGCGGCGGATCCTGGTCCAAGAGATCGGACGGAATCTCTCCCTGCCAGCAGTCGTGTCGGCGATGCTGAGCGGGGATACAGCGTGGAGGGCCGTAGCCTCCTTCTGTGAGACCGTAATGGTCCAGAAGGAGGCTGCTGAGCGGGATCGCGAGAGGGTAGATCCCACTCGGAGGCGAAGCCGCCGGGGCGCAAACGTGACCCGTCGTGGCCCTCCTGCCCTGTAGCTCGGGCTTAGAATAACAGCTACGGTGTTCCCCTGCCTGTCGTAAAAGGCGACTAAACGGGGCCTTTGGGGTCGTGGGCAATCAGAGCGGGGGCTCTGTGCGCCCAGAAGCGACCCCAAGGAGGACGATGAGTCGATGTGGTCACGACTCATCGTGTGATAGCACAGCGAGGGTGCTGGGGGGAAGTGTCAGACTTCCCCCGGGACGAGCTATCAAAGCGCCGCGCTTTGAGGGGTGAGCAGGTGCGCGTTCAACACGAGAGCCCGCCCCCCTCTCTACAGCGCAGATGGCGACCACCGTGGGGTTTTAGCCGGTAAAAGTCCGGCATAACCTGGCCGCTACCCCCGGGGCGGTAGGGTATCCTATGAGGATTTCCCCACGATAAAAAAAAAAAAAAAAGGCATCTACTAAGGAAGGATTTTTGGAAATTCCACCCCTAACAGGGTAAAATAGGGGATGAAAGTTTGTATGAAAGTCCGTCAGTTTTGAAGTTAGGGTCTTCAAATTTTGTATTTAGGCTGACAATTGAAAATTAATTTATACATGTTTCAGCTTTTTTGACAATTCCACCCCCGACAGGGTGAAAAGGTATGGGATGTATGTAAGTCGTTAGCTTCAAAGTAAACGTCACTTAATATATTATTACACAGTGTAGGCAACCATTATGGAAGGATTTTTGGATATTCCATCCTTAAGGGGGTAAAATAGGGGATGCAAGTTTATATGAAATTCCATCAGTTTCGAAGTTAGGACCTTCAAATTTTGTGTTTAGGCTGACGATTGAAAATTTATTTATATGTGCCTCAACGTTTTTGATAATTCTGATCCCGAAAGGGTAAAAGGGGGATGAATTTGTGTATGGAAGTACACTAAATTTATTATTTAAGCTTATGGTTATAAACTAACGTAACGAATATCGGTGTTCTTCGAATTTGAACCCTTAAGGAGTGAAAAGGGGGATTCAATTTAGTATATGAAGTTCTTTATTTTCGGAGTGAAATTACATGATTTATTATTTCGGCTTATGGTATTGGCGTATTGAAATGGTAAAGGATGTAATGACTCGCCTAAACAACATCAGGAAAAAGAGAGGAATCGGTATTAAAATAAAGATCCGATTAATACGAGCATTGGTATTCCTCATTTTCATGTATGGAGTGGAAGCGTGGACTATACTGGCCCGAGAAAGAAAAAGGATTGATGCATTCGAGATGTGGTGCTGGAGACGGATCGCAGCTATCGCAGCTCCAAATTAAAACCCGATTGTCCACCATATGCCACCAACGTATTCTTTCGTATTTCGGCCATATGGTGCGCAAAGACGATGAAAGTATGGAAAAACTGATCATAGTTGGTAACACGGAAGGAAAACGACTACGTGGTCGTTCACCAACTAGATGGTTCAATCAAGTAAAAGACTCTTCGTCCTCCAAGTTTTACACGGTCGTAAGGGACGGGTTGGACAGAAACCGGTGAAGGCAGATCATCCGCTCTAGAAGCAAACCCGATGCCTACCACGATCCTCAGACATGAGGGAAAGACTATAGAGAGAAAAAGAGTTAAGGCCTCCAAAATTGTGTTGTAGAACTAGACTACAAGTAACAGCTCTCCGCCGCAATGTTATTGAGGCCAAAATATTTACTGGTTCTGCCAGAGGAGAAACAGTCTTCTTGCCGCGTATACCATTGATCCCAAATCACCTTCCGTTTGAATTTAAAAGATAACAGTTCCTAATTAAGGGTTGTTTCGCGATGGCTATTAATAAATCACAGGGAAAGACTCTGAAATTTGCTAGAGTTGATTTGCGGCAGGACTGGTTAAGTCTTATGTGGCATCCTCGCATGTCAGCTCTCAATCTACCTGAACTTTGTCAATATCACACGTAGTGGTGGACAATAGCTATGAACAAAGCTTTATATTGTTACGATGATACATATCTAGAAAAAACAAATAATCTACGCGGACGAAGTCGCGGGCTATAAAGCTAGTGTTTAAACAAAATATATCGAAATAGAACGTTTTAGAAAATTATAGAGTTGCTCCAATAGAAATTCGGTCGAAGCCATTAGTTCAATCCAAGTTCATAAAATACCGTTGTGTGGGGTCAAGTGCAAGCGTTGTTTAGGCCAACGAGCGATATTGTCAGGCTGCGCACACGCCGCTTCCGTTACACTATTCTGATATAACTATGACATTTTTACCCATAGGGACCCGTAAGTGGGTCGTCTTTGTGTGCCGCTGTAACACGGACACGCTGTATAAGGACACAGTACAATAGGTGACATATTGTAGGTTTATGGAACTGTAGTTTTTGTAACATGCTGTGGTTTTGTATTCTCACCATATATGGAGGATATAAGTTGATAAGGAAACGATGATCAATCAATAATGTTATAGTAAACTTACAGGTGCAAATGTTATTTTTTTAACTGGTTCTTGAACTATCCAAGGAATTAAATATTGCTAGAATAGAGATGTGACCCTCTTGTATATAACCGTGAGCGAGTGATACAATGGCTTGGCCTGAAAAGAGAATTTCTAGCATTGAGTGACAGATTGACAAGACTGACTCTACAATTTGTTCAAAAAGTGTACTATGGAGTACTAACCTTGTTCGAGAGATGATGTGTATTTTTTTTCCTTTTATAATATAACTTAAATAATATTATTGCCTTGCTATTTATTGCTTACTATACCTTGCTTTTCAAAGAAATCTAGATTTCAGGCCATATTTTGAAGCCTTTCATTTGCGTTGCTATCAAAAAGTCAATGCTATCTCTAATAACATAGTTGATAATTTTTGTTCTGTAACTGAACTGCTCTTACAATATACTACAAAAATTCAATATCGATTTCTTTGATGAAATTATAAATATATCTTTATAACTAGTTGCGCCCCGTGGTTTCACCCGCGTACTCGAAGGATATCCTAATCCTACCCTACCACACCGTAAAGTTTTCTTAAATTTTCTACGCAACTTTATTAATTCTTTTTCAGTAAGAACCTTCTCCAGAGTATTAGAAAACCTTAAAAAAAGGATGAAATCGGTAAAGTCGTTCTCAATTTATGGCGTGACCAAGTGAAATAGGGATTCATTTTTATGTATAGAGGATTGGGTCGTCCGTAGTCCAAGATGACTTCAGCATCACGTGAATTATTATAACATAACATTTAATTATGACCACATATATACGCAAACGCACACGCACACACACACACACACATATACACCCTCTCAAACACACACACGCACATACACATTTACCTAAAATCTGTTATTATGTTATTTCCAAAAATGACAATGTTATTTTAAATTATGTATTACAGTGTAACTAAATTGTAAACAAACATTGTTACTAAATGTTATTTTTAAAACCCAGCACATTTTTTACTCACCTGGCGGAGGGGAGAGGCCTAATGCCTATGTCACAGGCCTAGTATATAAATTCCTAGTATAGGCATTAGGTGCTCAACCGAGCAGTAAATATTTACATATGGCATATTAGCTGCACTTTTGTACACTTTTTTTGTTATTAATAAATATATTATTATTATAATTACTAATTAGGCTAGAAACTACTACTAGGCTACATGGATATATAAAAAAAATATGACAATAATAATTAGTACCTATGTAGTTGAACAAACAAAACTGTAATACGCGGTACCCATTTCAAATGCATAACGGAATCAACATGTATAAATATTTAGGTGTACTTATTGTTTTCTATATTTTAAAAATGTAATGCAAAGGACCTTGAATGGTGCATAAATATTCAAAAACACGTTTCGAATTTCACAAAGGTACGTCAGTAATTTGATTCAGTGTGTGTTGCCAGACACCGTTAGCTAATCGAAAATATTCTGATGGCATTTAATGAGTTGCGATGTCGATCGCACAAGATTGTCGGTTTGTTAATGACGAGTTTATGATCATTTATTGCATTATGACATTTGTCTAGTAAGTTGTTAATATTTTTTAACCGAATTAAAAAAATGGAGGAGGATCTCAATTCGGTTATATGTTTTTTATGTTTGTTATCTCATAACTCCTTCATTTATGAATCGATTTGGAATTTTTTTTTGTTTGAACGGGTACACTTCCCGTTTGGTCCCATTGTCATCAGATCAGGATTTGATTACTTTCTGGTGCACTTTGAAGTCGGTTTATGTTTTTTGTAAAACAGTTTTCAATTTATTTATAAATGTATTGTTTTTTTGTAAGTTTAATTTAGGTAGCAGTATAATTGTTTTTCACCAAAATATTATGTCATCTATACATATAAAAAAAATATACAATTCTAAACTCTGGGTCCGTGGGGACCGAGCAGTCACAATTTTCTTTTGAAATATTGAAACGGTCCCGTGACCAGAATGCTGGCGTATACCTCGGTCAGACAACCAGCATTGTCATCCAACGACTTTATCATTTAGATGTATTATTTCTTAATGATATATGTAGTAGGTATGTATATATATATATATATATATATATACCTAGAAAGAGCGTCGCCATACTACACGACTATACATAATCTAATCTAATCTAATCTAATAATATATATAAAATGCTTGTGTGGGTACGTAAATACGCAGTTTTCTCAATCACCACCAACCCCAATCAACTTCCCGTTGGGGTGGTAAATACCCCTTGGTCTCCAGGTGGTAGTAAGGGAGTTTGGTCGCGGTGGGTGGAAGGGGGTGGTTGTGGGTGACGAAAATGTTAAAAAATATATTGCTGTCCTTTTCTAACGCATGAGGACTTCTGAAAAGATCTCAAAATTTCTGGAATGGAAAGTTCCAAAATGTGTAAAACGGTTATAATCGATCTGGAATGTTCTAGAAAGTTCAACAAATATCTGGAATGATCTAGAAATTTCTAGAGTGAATGCAAACTATTATAATCGATATAGCATGTTTTGAGAAAGTTCTACAAATTTCTGGCTTCATCTAGAAAGTTCCAAAATGTCCAAAACTGTTATTATCGAGTTAGAATGTTCGAGAACGTTCTAGAAATTTCCAGAATGATCTGGAAAGTTCCAAAATGAGTGCAATTTATTATGATCGATTTAGAATGATCGAGAAATTTCTATAAATTTTCCGAATGATCTGGAAAGTTCCAAAATGAGTGCTGATCGATTTAGAATGTTCAAAAGTTCTAGGAATTTCTAGAATGATCCAGAAAATTTGTGAAACGAGTGATTTCCAAAATGAGTGAAACGATTATAATTGATCTGGAATATTGCAGAAAGTTATAGAAATATCTGGAATGATCCAGAAAATTCTAGAATGAATGCAAAAATTCTAAAATGTCCGAAACTGTTATTATCGAGTTGGAATGTTCGAGAACGTTCTAGAAATGTCCCGAATGATCTGAAAAGTTCCAAAATTAGTGCAATTTATTATGATCGATATGACCGATTTAGAATGTTCGGGAAAGTTCTAGAAAATTCTAAAATGTGTGCAATTTATTATAAGCGATTAAAAATGTTCGAGAGAGTTCTAGAAAGTTCTAGAAATTTCTAGAATGATCTAGAAAGTTCTAAAATGAGTGCAATTTATTATGATCGATTTAGAATGTTCGAGAAAGTTCTATATATTTCTAGAATGATCTAGAAAATTCTAAAATGAGTGCAATTTATTATAAGCGATTTAAAATGTTCGAGAAAGTTCTAAATTTTTTTGGATTGATCCGGAAAGTTCCAAAATGTGTACGAGTGTTATTATTGATCTAACTAAAAGAACCAAATCGAAATCGAAAATAGAAATCTATACTTAATACGGATAAAAAAGTATCCTTATATATTTTTTATACCACTAAACATGCGATGTATTTTAACCCGAGCAACGCCGGGTTTCGCTGCTAGTTACTATATAAAATAGGTCAACTTTTTTCGGCTGGTGTACGTAACAGTTACGTTTTACGCTCGCTCTGCGTCATTCTGCTTGTCATAGTGACGTTCTTAATGATAATCCAATTAAAATCGGGAGAAAAATTTACCTAACATTATTTTGGATTATTATTTGATTTAGTCCCCAACAGTTGGGCACTATTTTTTTCGACGAGTGACTTTGACGCTCATTTGGATATATTATTAATCAAAGGTTACAGTAATCAACTTTTTTGGTACTAGGCACACAGATCGCGGAAGAGAAAATTTTATATTAATATTAGCATGTGACGCAAAATGGTAATGACCCTCATTGACCGGTGACATGTTGGTTATGATTTTAATTCAATAAACTTGAATTAAAAATTTGGTTTGAAATTTTGAGTAAATTATTTTGAGCTGAAACTTTTTATAGAGAGTCTGTACCTGATGTACCCTTTTCCCCCACCTTCTTCATCCCCTTCGGATGTATATACCCTTTCCGTTACACCCTATACAGGTCGTTGTTTTGGTCAGCGACGAGCGACTCAGGGTTGATAATACAAATACCTTATTTATCTATTCCGTGATACAAATGATACTGGTGCAAAAAAAAATATTATTTGGAAAATCATGTAATAAGCTAAAGTGTAGACGTAATATTCAACGGGAGTGCGAGGGAGTAAAGGGTAGGGGCGATGGCGGCTTGCGCCTAGCTCTAGTCTGTGCACGTGCTGAGTGACCATACTTTGCGGTAATTTTATTTCAAATTGAATGAGGTATTTCTCAACGCATTTACAGTATTTAATCGAATTAAGTCCATTTTTGGGAAAGATATTTTTTGTACTACCACTCCTGGGTCGCTTGTCGCCGACCAAAACAACACCTTGTATAACTAAATAGGTAGGTACCTACACTATTATTTAATAACCATTGCAAAGATAGATATCAATCAATCATTTCTATTATGTTAATGTTTAACAGTAGTTTGTTATTGGCATATAATGAAAACTACTAACAGGCACTGTTGCTTGTATAGATTCAATCTTCATATATCAGTTATGATATTACTAAATAAAATATGATGCAGCACCTTCAATTATTTAAGCCAGTTCAATGATTAATCATTAAATAGTTTGCAACATTATTTAAAATTTCACATTTAAAATACTCACCGTATTTTAAAATAAATGATCCTGATTTATATGATTTTTGGTTGGAAATGTCCGGAACTAAACTAAGGCTGTCTTAGGGTCAGCTCACACCGACAGGAGACGCGACGCGAACTTTTTAAGATAGTGATAATATAGAACTTTATTTACAAAACAAAAAGGTACATATCACAGTGAGAGAATAACTCAGGGATAGACGATGAGGGTAAAACTCTGCTTTGTACTTGAGAGCTTTTTTAGTTTTTCCCTTTTCCGCGTAGTTAAACAACTTGATCCACATACATTAAAAATAGTCCAAAACAAAACTAAAACAATAACCTTTATTAGTTTCCTGTCGGCTCTATCTATTCAGTTGGAGCCTGACTTTTGAACCGTAGTAAAAAGAAACATTAAATTTGTATAAAAAAATATTTAGTATGCTTCAATAAAAAATCCACGCTACAAATAAAACTTTTAGCAAGATATTTATCGATAAATCACCAAGGGTCGCCAATGGTTTCTGTTAAGAAATTAACTGAAATTATTATTTTTGCTTTTACAGAGTCACAAAAAAGTTCCTATACACTTACGGCGCCACTACAGTTGCTCGTCAAAAGCGATAATCATCATAGATTTTATTTACTATAGACAATAAACGAGTCAGGCTTCAACGCCTCATTTATTGACTTTTAAGATTGCAAGTGGCCACAACCAAGGTACTGGCCAAAACCGGGGCTCCTGTCCTATATGTATTATAGGAGCAGTTATCTTACTAATTATACTAAAGAAAACAAAACACAAGCTAACAATTTATTTTCAATACAATGTTATGAAGAGGTGATCTTCATAATACTGACATTTACATAATATTACACACTATCACAAAGCTCTTTAACAATAATAATATATTATGTTGTATTACATAACATTTTTGCATAACAAAATATTATTAGGAGCAATTACTGTAATTGGGATACACAGAGCAAATAAGGTATTTTATTAATGAGTGTAAAATTGTCTTAGACCCGGCTTTACCTGTTTGTACCGACTATTCAGCATACCAACTTAGATGCATTTGATTTACCTATGGATAACGTTTTGCAAGTTGCAAGTGCCTTGGATTTTGTAAACGGATAAAAAAAATTGTTGGCAATTTATGTTATATTTTGTACCTCTCATATCTTTTGTCTCCCAGCTTTTACAACATACTTTCCATTTGCTTTTTAGTTACTTTTATAACGCTCTACAAATTGTTTTTTTTTTTTTAATTATTTTGAACAATCTATCTATAATTCTATACTACAATAATAAAGCGGAAGAGTTTTTGTTTGTTTGTTTAAACGGGCTAATCTCTGGAAGTACCAGTCGGATTCGAAAAATTCTTTCACTGATAGAAAGCTACATTATCCCCGAGTATTATAGGCTACTTTTTATCACGGGAACGCGGGTGAACCCGCTCGAGACAGCTAGTGATTAATAAGTTTCCAGTATGAACGGTACCCCTATCAATGGGTCCCAAGTAACATGTTATGTTGCCTTTCTTCTTTATGTATACCTACACATTGTCATATATAGTGAGATCCCGCCCGGAATCGACGCCGCCGAGGCGCGGCCGTGCCTCGCGTGGCGGCTCTCCTGCCCTGTAGCTGAGGCTTAGAATTACAGCCACGATGTTTTACCCTGCTTGTTCATATGACAACTTGAATTCAGACTAAAATAACTACACTAATAATAATTTGTTAGGTTTTTTAATTTTTTGGATAATCTTTATATGTACCTATTATGTACATTTGAGAGCGAGCTTCGTGGAAACTGCGTCTATTGTTTGGACTAAATAAATAAATATTCCTAACATACAGCTATCTGATCCCAAACTAAGCAGAGCTTCTTCTATGGAAACCAGACACGATTAATTAGATACGATTTTAATTATTAATAACAATGCATGCAAAAAAATATAATTAAGTAACTACAAATAAATGGCACAGATTAATTACCTACGTATACATTTATGGTGATCCGCCCTCTGAACACTTGTGAAATCACCTTGGTGTTTGTGTGTCGGTCTGTCTATTCCAATTGCTAATCTCGGAGACCATTGGGAATATATACTTTTATAGGCACGACAAAGGGGAATGCCACATGGCCATAGTAACTCAGGCCTACAATGCATACATACATATTTTATTTGGAAATTACAGTTTAAAAAAACTAAAAAAAACGCTTTAAAAAGCCCTGCACTAAAAAGTGTTAAATAATTATAAAATTGAACCTAAATATATTCTCTGTCTATCCCGTAAGGGCCTTAATGTAAGCAATTTTTGTAATTAAGTTCAATTTTTGAATGAAAAGAATGTGGCGCTTTTCATTTTGTAATTTACGATATTTCTTCATGATAATGATAATGCTTAGAAATTCTATTGGGTTACAAGGAAAAGCGCCCCACGCTTTTCATTCAAATATTGAACTTAATTACAAAAATTGCTTACATTTAGGCCCTTACGGGATAGACAGAGAATATATTTAGGTGACCAACAGACTCATAAAACCATATTTGGCCAAAATGCGCATAATACGATTCCAATACGCCCAAAAACGGCTAGAATACGATGCTCCGCTATGGGGTTCCAGTGCTAACCCTCCGAATTCATCATCAGACCCTGAAAACTATACATGGTCAAAATTCATCTCACGACATTTCCAACAACCCCAAACACGGCTAGAATACGATGCTCCACTATGGAGTTCCAGTGCTTACCCTCCTACTCCATCATCAGACCCTGAAAACCATATATGGTCAAAGTTCATCTTACGAAAATTCCAACAAGCCCAAACACGCCAAGGAAACGTTGCTCCATTATGGAGTTCCAGTGTCTACCCTCCTACTCCATCATCAGACCCTGAAAACTATACATGATCCAAGTTCATCTTACGACAATTCCAACAAACCCAAACACGGCTAGTATACGATGCTCCACTATGGAGTTCCAGTGCTTACTCTCCTACTCCATCATCAGACCCTGAAAACTATACATGGTTAAAGTTCATTTCATGACAATTCCAACAAGCCCAAACACGGCTCGGAAACGTTGCTCCGTTATGGAGTTCCAGTGCCTACCTTCCGGATCCATCATCAGATCAGCTCGATGGTACCAAATTATTGTATTGTCATCGGTACTTGATAAGTGTGCAAAATTTCAGTTTAATCTGACGTCTGGAAGTCGATGAAAATTACGTTCGAAGATTCCTTTACATACATTCATACACACATTCATACATACATACATACATACATACATACATACATACATACATACATACATACATATACAGGGTGTTGTTTTGGTCGGCGACAAGCGACCCAGGAGCGGTAGTACAAAATATATATTCCCCAAAAATGGACTTAATTCCATTAAATACTGTAAATATGTTGAGAACTACCTTATTCAATTTGAAATAAAATTACCGCAAAGTATGGTTACTAGGCACGTGCACTGACTAGAGCTAGGCACAAGCCGCCATCGCCCCACCCCTTTACACCCTCGCACTCCCGTTGAGTATTATGTCTACAATTTAGCTTATTAAATGATTTTCAATTTTTTTTATTTTTTATTTTAATTAATAAAAAAAAAGTATTTTTTTTATATTTTTTTTAGCACCAGTATCTATTGCATGATCGACCCTGAGTCGCTCGTCGGTGACCAAAACAACGACCTGTATACATACATACATACATACATACATACATACATACATACATACATACATACATATATACATACATACATACATACAGGTGAAGCTAATAAAAGCGTGTTAAAAAAATAGTGTCAGTTTTTATCTAACAAGATGTCGATTAAAGATTAAAAATTAGAAATGTTTTATTTACTATGGAAGACAAGTATAGTACAGACCACTTTTTTTTAAATATATTGCACATAGCTAATTTTGGTGTTGCAATTTCAAATTATTTTTAATTATTTATTTACCTACTTTATATAACTTTCGCTAATGTCACCTAATTAGTCCTAATAGTTGGCCATTGTATCTATTTAAGTAATGCAACATTTTGGGAAAGGTATAAGTCGGTGCCTTCTTACCCCACACGTGGTTGTGATGACTCCAGTACGCTTCAGGTACCACATAATTCTCCAACACATTAGGTAGCCTTGCACTCAACTTTGCTACATCCTTCAAAGAACATATCCAATCATTCTTGCCACTTATTAACACAACTGGCGAAGTGACTCTTGCAACATCATACTTTGGGGGCTTTGTTGAATTATATCTTAACAAGTTACCATTCCTCCCTTCATCGTACCGTTGAAAATTTTGCGACAGAATCAACTGCCCAAAGTGAGCTAAATTTTTCACTGAAACTCCGTTAATTATATGTCCGAATGCAACCGATATCGTTCGTGATGGGATTGTTCCTCTTACATATCCTGATGTAGTGAACAGCACTGTACCACACACTTCCTCAGGGGCCCCCTGGCATAAAACTTCAAGTAAAAAATGCATTAAATGATGTTTTGCGAACAGTTCTCTTAAACCTATCATTTCGGCGAATTCTTTGATAAAAGTGGTACCCCGCGCTGCGATTCTTACGAATGGACTTTTTATGTTACTCATCCAAGCTACTGGTCCTAATAGTAGAGCCACTCGGATTTTATCATTGTATTCAGGCCTTAATGAGTTCATGACTAAGAAATCAGTGGTGCCCTGAGAATGTCCGATGTAGTTCACTTGTGTCCGTTGTGTCGTTTTTAGTATGTAGTTTATCATCGCCGGTAGGTCGTAGTGTCCGTGCTCGTCGAACGAATAGTTCCAGTAGTCTACGTCCTTGTTAGGGTCGAGCTTGTTGTGCCGGCGTGAGTAACTGTTGCCTCTGTGGTTACCAGCCCATACGTCGTAGCAGTTGTCAGCTAGAATGTACCCGAATCCCGTTTCTGGTCCGCTTACTATCCACAAATCTGAAGTATCGAAGATACCGTGCATTAGAAACACCGGGAATTCTCTGGTATCTGTCTCACATTTGGACAAAATTCTGAATATTTTCAGTATGTAGCCATCGTCGGTGGTAACTTCATGCTCTTCAGAAGGATATTTGTACTTGGCTGTTAGTTCTGTGAAATTGAAATATGTATCTTCATCGTATCCCAATGCCTTTTTAAATTCTCGTTTTTCAGGAATGGAATATGACACTAGCTTGCTCACTCTACCCGTAGGCTTTGATGTCGTCACGATCTGCGTACATAATAAAATTATTGTATAAATTGTTTCAATTATAATATGTTTCATTGCAGCAAAGTTTGACCTATTTCGCTTAAAGATCACAATGAAAATGATTATATTATAAACATGTTTCCAGCTTTTATAACATTCGATTGACCTCCCTTTAAGACCTTTATGAACCATGAAACATATAATCAAGTAGGTACATACGCAGGTACGTGTCAGTGGATATCGTGTTTAAAAAAACCACAAATTTATGCAGGGTTCCGTTCCGTTATAAATTTATGATATACTTAACTAGGTGCCAACGTTGCAGAATAATTATAACCGTGGTCCATTCATCAATTATTTGAATAATTTTTACTAACATAGCAAACAAGGATATGGCTCGCCTGAGGGTAAGCGGTTACTATAGCCGCTTACTACACCAATATATTGTAATAAAATATTATTTTAATTTAATATATATACCTATATATAAAAATCAATATATACTTTGGAAAAGAATAGCCAATATAGTCAGATTGTACAAAAAATATTTAAAAAATGTAAGAGGGTCTGTTCTTCTCAGTTGAAGGCCGATTTAGAAACTGGTGGTAACTTCAGTAACTTTGACCTTCAAAAGTGCCCTAGCAGGGCCTAAATTGAATAAATTGATTTAAATTTGACTTTTGTATTAGAATTGTTGTTCGTTAGTCTCAAAAATTCCTTTGAGTATTGTTTTTATATTTTGTTCGCTATAATACAAGGGAGGTTTAAAAAACGAAAAATGTTAAAATCTCAAAAAAATTAATTGGTGGTATGTAGTTCACCGGGTTACAAGAGTATATGATATAAATTCTTCAAAAAACAAATAATTTTTAAATAAAATACTACGGAACCACTTTAATTTAAATTTTATGATACGTACTAAGATTAATTAAGGTTCAATTTAATTTGTCTACCTTTTTTTACTGTGTATAGGCACGGTAATAGTATCTTTATACCGTGGTATAGGCACAGTTTTATCATAAGCATATGTGGTATACGTCCGTGTTTGACCGCAATCTCACCTTGGTAAGTGATGAGGTATAAAATCTTTGTGAAAATGCTTTATACGTTTTAAGAGATTTATTTTCGATTACCTATGAGTATTTTTTGCAAATTATTAATACAAACATGTTGCAAGTTTGTATCGGTGTGAATTATATTTGTTTATTTTTGAAATTCATATTTCGCAATATTACACGTTTTTTATGGATCTAGAAGTAAAAATAATAAATATAAAATATTATACTTACTGGGTGTAACGGTAAGGTAATCCATTACAGCAATCCAGTACTTTTTTGGTACTAGGTGCACAGATCGTGGAAGAGAAAATTTTATATTAATATTAGCAAGGGACGCAAAATGATAATGACCCTCATTGATCGGTGACATGTTAGTTAAGATTTGATTTCAATAAACTTGGATGCACAAAGAAGAAAGGCAAGGGACCAATGGGTCCCAAGTATTGTAATATGTTATCTTGCCTTTCTTCTTTGTGCCTTCTATAGATAAGTATAAATAAATAAATTGTCGATAGTTTTCAACTCTACTTGGGAGTGACAGATTTTATTTGACGGCACGTCATGCTCGTTGCGTTTTGTAAGTGCGCGATGTCTTAATTTTTAATAAATTAAAATCATTTATAACCTTTGAATCCCAGCTTTTAGCGCCTCAATATTTTTTATATAAAGATCTCGTAAATTTTTCATTATATTTTTTCTATTCATTTGTTCTAAGAAAATATACAGATTGTTTCTTCACCCCCTTAAATCAGTGCTGGTTTGTCTGGGAGTTGCAATTCCTCAAATAGTTATACAAAAATTAAAATGAAATAAATTAACTGACAAATTAATATAAACTTGCACGTGAACGGTGCCTTGTTCATTTTTGGGCCCAAAGCTGCCAGCCTTCTTTGGTATGTATTTTGAGCTGAAACTTTTTATAGAGATTCTGGACCTGATGTAGACTTTCGGTAATGTAGACTTTCGGCACAGAATACTCAATAGTAGGACTTTCGGTGACTGTTTTTGGGGGGCCCATTTAATTAGTAGTCACCGTCTGCAAGGATTTTCAAGCTTGAGTCGTTTGATTTGGTAGGCATCCAGTTGTCTCAATCAATAGACCAGCAACCAGTCCAGCAAGCTACCTTCCATAGACCCAGTATAGTTTCCTTCTGTACGGGCAAAACCGTACATTTGCATTGTTTTGCATTTCCGCTGACATGACATTGCAAGCGCGTACATGCGTGACCTTATTTTTAAGTTAGTTTTTAATTTTAGTGCATTAAACGTATTCAGTGACAACAGTCGGCTTCTCAATCTGGACAATCCCTACCGACTTGATTTATTGACATCATCCTCTTCACCCTTTGACATAACATTAAGTGTGGTGGTTCGGACGTAGCCATCAAACCTTCTCCTATGCAATATTCCTTGCACTTCGCGGATGCTGGCCGTATCTCTTCAATAGTACGGGCAGAGATAGAATCTGCTTAGTGTACATATCCCAACCAAAGATTTTCATATAGGCATCGTGCCTCTACCCAGATGGCTAGTTCGCCTTACCAAAGCATGACATTTAAATTCACTCCGCTTGAGGGTCTCCTGAGCAAATCGCTCTCAGTTCGTACTGCACACGTCTGTCACTGCGTCATACTCGCTGTACTGATTTTAAATAAAAAATGCCGACTTGCGTATTAAAATACTGTCACAACACTTATAAAACCAAGGAAAAACTAAAAAACTAACCTTCCATGTGTTAGTATTGCGATTTCGTCATTTTTAATTACATAAACTTATTTTAGAAATATACGTTTGGGAGCGCCAGTTTTTATTTTTTAAATCTTTTCCGGCCATGTTTTATGGAAGGTTGCCACAACATGAAAATTAATTTCCCACATTTTATTAAAAGATGATATCGAGTACCTACTGATTAATTTTGCTCTAATGAGGAGTTTTCTTATGTTCAAAATACCCGTCAAACTGTTGATAATTCGAACCTCACGATTTGACAGGTATTTTGACCATAGAGGTATCATGAGAAAACTCCTCATTAAATATTATCTGCACAACCAGATTTAATAAATAAATTTAATTTTATTGGATATACAGGGTGTAAGGGACATCGCCGCACAAACGGATACCATGGGTCCTGCGGGGCTATTTTAAAACGCTCGGATTCGATATCGGAAACGGATTCAAAAACTACCGAGGCGATTTTCCCCAATTGCTATTTTAATTTCGGAATTCGAATATTTTTGATGTTTCTTTATGGAAATATCAATTCGATTCATCGAAAAGTTTTCGGAAATTGAAATAGCAATTGCTGAAATTCGCCTCGAAATTTTTTTAATCCGTTTCCGATATCGAATCCGACGTTTTAAAATAGCCGTGCAGGACATGATTCTGGACCCCCCCATGTTGGAATTTTTCGTCGGTTTTTCCCAATTTAAAAAAAAAAAAAATTAGTTTTTTTTACTTTAGACTGTTCATAATCGTTATTCTTACCTAACCCAAAGAGATTTAAAATAAATAAGTTATTAATTCATTACTTTCACTAAAAGTAGCAATGTAAATAAAACTAGAAACGGTGTCTTATGGCGATATTCGCCTGCAGTCAGCGACATACTACGTAGGCACAACGTTATCGCGCGTTTAAATCGCGGTGTTCACGATACATTGCGCGCTCGAAAATGACAATTTCTATAACCGATCATTAGCGAGGTGAATGCCTTTCGCAATTTGATTAGTGGCATTAGGTGTAGCCTTTTCGCGAAGTTTGCGTTACCATGCGAAATACACCCTGTATAGTACAAGAGCTAACACAGATTATAAATATATTTATCATCTATTTTAGACTCAAAATGTTTTTATATTAATTAAATAGAAAATATGTTGCAACCATTATGAATGTACTTAGACAACTAATTTCTTTTATAAAAAATAGTCTTCAAAATTTAATTAAAGTGGACATTTTATAAATTTTTTGGCGTTTCAATTCATTTCAGATAGCCAAATAATTTTAGAGTTCAGTACGGATTTTTATACTTGTCAAAGAGTAATACAAAAGCTACATAATAATGATAACATTAGTATGCATTAGTCGCACATTCGTTTATGTACTGTTGTCTGTTATAGATACATAATTTTATGTTATTTTCAGTTTTCCTAAAGATTCTATACTCGCCGAACCAAACTTATATTTGGTCGGCACTCGGCACATTTTAGTAAAAGAGACAAATATTTGACAATAGTTTTCCCAGAGATGAGATTTAGCGAGATCGATTTTTCGCCCTCAAAAATCATAATACTTATGTATATGTAATATAAATATTACATATACATATTATTACTAACTAAAGTTAGTAATAATAAATATCTCCTGACCGAAATTTATAAATTCCCCCATTAAAGGGAAAACATTTTTGTCTGCCACCCTATGCAAACTACACAGACTGTCAAATACTGTCAATTCTGGCTTGTTTATTTCATGTTCCCATAGAGGCGACTATCCTTCTGGACGTTTTAAATTCTTTGATCCCAACATATTAAAGTATCTTAAAGGGGTCTCTACGTATTGGATCTGTATCCCCATGCACGCCTTCCAAAAGGACCGGTCCTCGGACTACGAAATTCCAAAAGGAAAGATACAAATAATAATAATAAATCTTTATTATCATACTACTGTGGCCCATAGATAAATACCAATATTAATACAAAGTTAATTCTACGAGACTATTTCTTCATTGATTTGATAATTATTGTTTTCGGCGAATGTATTTACTTACTAATAAATTATATTAAAACTAACTCAACACATTTTTACTTACTATAAATGATTGTTGTTTCGTACTCGTATTAATTTGGTGTTTTGTTTCGATCTGTCTGTTCTAGCTATTTTTATTGGAGACTATTATATTATGTTTACGTAAAAATATCTTCACGATTTAACACTGAAAACTGATAAAAATTAAGAACATATCTATACTATCTTCAAAAATTATGATTGTAGGAAAATATGTTCTAGCACCACATAAGCCAATAATTGGCGGGTTTGATATTTTGATGCCCATTTTGCTAGAGAATCGGAAGACGCGTTGTTTCAGCCAATCAAAAACAAGCAACGTCCAATAGAAACTCATAAATGAGGTAAAAAGAAACAATGGTATTGTAGGGGAATCCATGTAAAATCAGTAAAATTATGCAGTTTTTTCACTCTCCTGTAATGTTGCTATGTTTGACTAACGTGGCGCGTGGTACTAGAACTTAAGCAACAAAATGCTTTATTTACTAGAGATGATAAAGATAGTACGGAACATTGTTTTTTTTAAAACTAATTGCACTTAGCCCTTTTATATGTTGCAATTCCAAATTATTTGTAATAATAACAATGTTATATAACTTTTGCTATTGTTATCTTATTTGTCCTAATTGTTGGCTATTGTATCTATTTAAGTATTGCAACATTTTGGGAAAGGTATAAGTCGGTGCCTTCTCACCCCATACGTGGTTGAGATGACTCCAGTACCCTTCTGATACCACATAATTCTCCAACAAATTAGGTAATCTTGTACTCAATTTTGCTACGTCCTTCAAAGAACATATCCAATCATTCTTACCACTTATTAACACAACTGGCGAAGTGACTCTTGTAACATCATACTTTGGAGGCTTTGTTGAATTATATCTTAACAAGTAACCATTCCTCCCTTCATCGTACCGTTGAAAATTTTGCGACAGAATCAACTGCCCAATGTGAGCTAAATTTTTCACTGAAACTCCGCTAAATACGTGTCCGAATGCAACCAATATCGTTCGTGATGGGATTGTTCCTCTCATATATCCTGATGTTATGAACAGCCCTGGACCACACAGTTCCTCAGGGGCTACCTGGCATAAACCTTCAAGTAAAAAATGCGTTAATTGATGTTTTGCGAACAGTTCTCTTAAAACTATCATCTCGGCGAATTCTTTAATAAAAGTAGTACCCTACGCTGCGATTCTAGCGAATGGACTTTTTATGTTACTCATCCAAGCCACTGGTCCTAATAGTAGAGCCACTCGGATTTTATCATTGTATTCAGGCCTTAATGAGTTCATGACTAAGAAATCAGCGGTGCCCTGAGAATGTCCGATGTAGTTCACTTGTGTCCGTTGTGTCGTTTTGAGTATGTAGTTTATCATCGTTGAATTGACAAAGCCTACTATAAGGTGGCTCATTACGTGGATGACAAGAATATATGGTTGTAGTAGCTTCTCTCTGCACTTGCATCCCCCTGGCTAAGTGACAATTGTACGAATAACCTTAAAATAATAATGTATATAATATGTATAAGTATTTGGGAAAAAAGCTGTAATATTAAATTAAAAGATCTTCCACAAAAAAAACCTTGCTGAGTTTCTTGCCGGAGTCTTCTCAGTTTAAGTGTATTCCGAACCGGTGGTAAATTCAACTGTATGTACCTACATAACGTTCATAAGTGCCTTACTAAGGCCTAAACTGAATAAATGACTTTTTGATTTTGATTTTGATTTTGATCGCCGGTAGGTCGTAGTATCCGTGCTCGTCGAACGAATAGTTCCAGTAGTCCACGTCCTTGTTTGGGTCAAGTTTGTTGTGCCGGCGTGAGTAACTGTTGCCTCTGTGGTTACCAGCCCATACGTCGTAGCAGTTGTCAGCTAGAATGTACCCGAATCCCGTTTCTGGTCCGCTTACTATCCACAAATCTGAAGTATCTAAGATACCGTGCATGAGAAATACTGGGAATTCTCTGGTATCTGTCTCACATTTGGACAAAATCCTGAATATTCTCAGTACGTAGCCATCGTCGGTGGTAACTTCAAGCTCTTCAGAAGGATATTTGTACTTGGCTGTTAGTTCTGTGAAGTTGAAATATGTATCTTCATCGTATCCCAATGCCTTTTTAAATCTGGGGGCACGGGAGTGCCCCCGCCAAGACAGCCAAGCGAAGCGAAAGGGCACTACCTACCTTTTCTCGAAGCGCTTCGTCGTTTTTTTGAACCCTCATAACTTGGGTTTGGCTTATACCAGATACACAAAATTCTCAGGACATGATGTCAATAGTAAACTTATTAAACATATTAAGTTTCAATAACATAGATCTTATACTTTAGATTTTATTGATATCTAAAAAACCGCGATTTCGTCACTGACTCACTGATGATCATCAAAACTCATAGGGTACTTCCTGAAGTCCTAGAAAGCTGAAATTTGATATGTAAGCTTCTATTAATACACAAACAACAAAAAAATTATAAAACTTGGAAATTTCGAACAAAAAAAAACATAAGCAACTTACAAAAAGAAGTGAAATCCCACCAAAAACATTTTCATGTAAAATGTCGCCGCCAAGACATATGGCTCGTACTGTCAAAAAATTATCAGATCTCATGTAGAGCCAAGCTTATAACTCTACATGCACTTACTCTACAAGCCCTAACTTCACAAACTTTACACACCGTAGTCAAAATATGTGGCTTGGCCGTTTCAATACTACAAGAACTATTGAATAACACAAAAGTAATGAAGAGTGAATACATTTTTCACCTTACTCCCATGTGACGGTAGCGAAACGGCCAAGCCACATAATTTTGACTAAGGTGTAGAGTTTGTGAAGTTAGGGCTTATAGAGTAACGGTCTTACTCATAAAAATCTCTTAAATAACGGATTAAATAGTATATAGCTAAATACTATTTAAAATGTTATTCAGTGTTTAACTTTTCTTTACTCATAAACGCATTTTAATCATGATTTAGTTATTGAAGGATTTAAAGAGCAAAAATAATATTATATATGGCGACACCAACGTCAAGACCATAAATTTGACAGTTATGGAAGTTTAAAAAAAATGAAAAAACAACAATTTGAAAAGTTTTATTATGTGTTTTATGATAATATTATATTTTATATGATCTGAATCTCGGAAACAGCTCCAATGGGTTTCGGGGGGCGATAAATCGATCTAGCTAGGTTTCATTTTTAGAAAACGTCGTTTTATCCGTGTTTTCAGGCAATGAAAAACTTATTTTTTTTAATTAAATGGCCTTGCGTTTGGCCACTGACCCGCCCATAAGGGGCGATGACGAAGCCTAAGATGAAACACGCTTACCCAGAAGAAACCTATTCACTCTGGCCTTGAAAGTACCTAGATTGTAAGCGTCAGGAAACACAGACGCCGGAAGCAAGTTCCACTCCCTTGCTGTCCGCATTATAAATGAGGATGCAAAACGCTGTGTCCGTATATTCGGTATGTACATTTACAAGGTTATCATAGCCAAATCGGGCGGTCCCGAAACCAGAAAACCCTGTTCGAGTCCAGATGATATTTTTTTTTGCTTTTGAGTTCTTTTGTGAGAAAAACTAATATGATTTATCAAAAAAAAAACGAGCAAAGCTCGGTCATCGAGGTACAAGTTTAAGTAATTTATGGTGTTTCTATATAATCTAACATCATATATCCAGCTTATTTTCGGAAATCAATGAAAAATATTTTACAGCAATCAAGCAACAGCTGTTTATTTGGCGGCCATTTTGCTATTTAAACAAGGGTCCAGTAATGCCAGATCTACTGATAAAGCAGTAGATCTACCTGATTTTAGAGCTATCTACTGATCTACTGACTTATTTCTAACAATTCTAGAAATCTACCTGCTTTTTTAATTTCATGGATAAATCCAAGCTACCAAATATACAAAAACAAATTCAGGCTGTTCAAAAACGTGTCTGTTATAATAGTGGATATTGCCTTCTCTAGCAGCGTTGTTTCCATCAGTCGAAGAAGCGGAATGTTTACCAGTTACACATACTTCTGATATTTGCCGTGTTATTATATTCCCGAGGTTCAAGACTGACAACGAATGATGACATGCCTAACACAGCAAATGTCTGAAGTATGTTAAACTAGGTATTAAACATTCCGTTTCAAAATAGGCTCCATGAGTCTTGGAGCCTATTTTGCTGCCAACATATCCGATTTTTTTTCTTTTCACTTCATAAGGCGAGAGTCGAGCGAGTCACAACAAAAAAAATGACGAAAGTTCAAAAGTTAAAAAGAAGTTACCGTTGATTTAATTTCCTGTGTTTGTAGAGTAAATGGTGCCTTTCTTTAGTGAAGTACGTATGAAGATGAAGAAAATAATATTGAGAAGAATTTTTAATTTATATTTGTAAATAAATGCATTGCTTAAACTTGGTGTATGTTTCTATGGCATGAAGTTACTGACGATGTTTATGACTATACTATCAACTTTTACTGTCTACTGATTTTTTCCCGAATCTACTGATTTTCTTTTTCAATTTCTACTGCTTCTCTCAGATTTCATCTGGCAACACTGCAAGGGTCGTAGGTTGTTTAATTTGACAGCTCTTTAAATAACGATTTAAGCAGTGAATAGAGATAAATACCGTTTATGAGTGAGATTTTTTTTAAATAACTGTTTTAAGTATGACTTAACTTTAAATAGCGTTTATGAGTAAGGCCGTAAGTGCATGTAGAGTTATAAGCTTGGCTCTACATGAGATCTGATAATTTTTTGACAGTACGAGCCATATGTCTTGGCGGCGACATTTTACATGAAAATGTTTTTGGTGGGATTCTCGTTTTTCAGGAATGGAATATGACACTACCTTGCTTACTCTACCCGTAGGCTTTGACGTCGTCACGATTTGCGTACATAGTAAAATTATTGTATAAATTGTTTCAATTACAATATGTTTCATTGCAGTAAAGTTTGACCTATTTCGCTTAAAGATCACAATTAACGGTCTTACTCATAAAAATGTCTTAAATAACGGATTAAATAGTATATAGCTAAATACTATTTAAAATGTTATTCAGTGTTTAACTTTTCTTTACTCATAAACGCATTTTAATCATGATTTAGTTATTGAAGGATTTAAAGAGCAAAAATAATATTATATATGGCGACACCGACGTCAAGACCATAAATTTGACAGTTATGGAGGTTTTAAAAAAAAAGGAACAGCAACAATTTAAAAAGTTTTGTTATGTGTTTTATGATAATATTATATTGTATATGATCTGAATCTCGGAAACAGCTCCAATGGGTTTCGGGGGCGATAAATCGATCTAGCTAGGTTTAATTTTTAGAAAACGTCGTTTTATCCGTGTTTTCAGGCAATGAAAAACTGCTTCAATATCATTAGAATACGAAGGTAACTTTCGCCACCATTTACAAGGTTATCATAGCCAGGTGGAAAATCGGGCCGTCCCGAAACCAGAAGACCCTGTTCGAAAGACCCCTTCGAAAACCCTGAATTTTTTCGCTATTTTTTTCAAGTTCTTTTGTGAGAAATACTAATAGGATTTACCAAAAAAAAAAAAAAAAAAACGAGCAAAGCTCGGTCATCGAGGTACAAGTTTAAGTAATTTATGGTGTTTCTATATAATCTAACATCATATATCCAGCTTATTTTCGGAAATCAATGAAAAATATTTTACAGCAATCAAGCAACAGCTGTTTATTTGGCGGCCATTTTGCTATTTAGCCCGTTAAACAAGGGTCGTAGGTTGTTTAATTTGACAGCTCTTTAAATACCGTTTTTAAGCAGTGAATAAGGATAAATACCGTTTATGAGTGAAGATTTTTTTAAATAACTGTTTTAAGTATGACTTAACTTTAAATAGCGTTTATGAGTAAGGGTGTTAATGTTTATTTTATAAATATTTTTCCAGTTTTATAATATTCGATTGACCTCTATTTAAGACCTTTATGAAGCATGGAAACTAATAATGAAGTAGGCGTATGTAGGAGTGTACATATCGGTGGATCATTTTATTTTATTTTATTTTATTTTATTATCTTAGGGAAACTAACAGCTAGGTTCTTAATTACAAAGTTATAATTTTATAAATATTGAGAGCTAATTAAAAGTTTCCACACATATAATAGAGGTAAGTAGTAATAAGAATGTAGACAGGAGGAGGCACACACACACACACACACAGGTGAACCATAACATCATCAATTGACATAAGTACTAGGGGATGTCATCACCAAGCACCCATAAAGCAACATCCAATTTTTTCTTCTTTTTGTACTAATTATAAGTATAATGCTCAAACATCAAAGAAGAAATCATTTAGCAATCGCTTAAGGCGATGTGGTGAGGTATTAAAAATATCAATGTCAATATTTCTGCTCAGGTTATTGTAACTACTGCAAGCTCTTATGATAAATTCATTCTGCCTGTAATTGCACTTAGCAAACGGAACATAAAGAGGGATGGGCCTTCTAGTACTAGCAGCTGGCACACGAAGTCCCAGCCGGCTTAGCAGCTCTGGACAGTCAACCATACCATTTGCTATATTGAGTAGGTAAGTTAGGTCTGCAATACGCCTTCTTTCGTACAGAGGAAGCATATGATTTATTTTACAACGTAATGTGTAGCCAGCGATGTATCTATTACTGCGAAACTGTAAATACTTTAGGAAACGCTTCTGAATTCCTTCAATTCGGTTCGAGTGTATATTGTAATTTGGATTCCAAACTTGAGATGCATATTCAAGATGGGTTCGAACATACGCACAATACAAGATTTTAAGTGTCTTAATTGAGGCAAAATCTGACGATAGCCTTATTATGAAGCCCAAGGCTTTAGAAGCTTTACTGATTATGTTGTTAATGTGATCATCGAACAGCAATTTAGAATCAAATGTTACACCTAAGTCTCTAATTTTGGAAACACTTGTTATTAAAGATTGTTTTAAGTAGTAGTTAAAATGCAGTGGTTGAGGTTTACGTGTGAATGAGCAAGTATAACATTTTGCGACGTTAAGGTCTAATTTATTTTGGATACAGTAATTTTGAAATCTATCAAGATCTTCTTGTAGACGAGAAGCGTCATCTGGAGTTTTGATAGGGCAAAGAATCTTCATGTCGTCTGCGTACAAAAGAATTTTAGAGTGTCGGAAGCAAGAAAAGATATCATTTAAAAAAATTGTAAAAAGCAAAGGCCCAATCAAAGATCCTTGAGGTACTCCTGATGGGATGTACATTACAGAGGAAGTATAACCATTGAGTACGACAGTTTGACACCTGTTCCGTACATACGACGAGAACCATCTGAATAGGTTACCTCTAATGCCTACACTGCGAAGTTTAAGCAAAAGTAATTCATGGGAAATCCGATCAAATGCCTTGCTATAATCAGTATATATAACGTCAATTTGAGAAGGCTGAGACATATTCTCACTTAATAAATTACTGCATAGTAGTAAGTTAGAGGTTGTCGACCTGCCTCTCATAAAACCGTGCTGATGCTCGATTGCGGAATAAAGTTGACTATGGACAATTTTTTCAAGGAGGCAAAAATAGACAACTTTGATATTGGTCTGTAATTCTCAACATTGTTTTTCGGTCCTTTTTTGTGAATGGGTGTTATATAAGCCGATTTCCAAATAGTTGGAACCAAACCTTCATTCAAAGATCTCCTATATATAAGCATAAGTGGAGTCACCAAACTTTGTGCACATTTAACAATAAGTACCGGAGGGATATTGTCCGGACCAGCGGACTTATTCTGATCTAGTGACTTAAATTGCTTCAGTACTTCAGACTCCAACACCTCGATAGACCCAATGTCCGTGGTGGAGACCCATTCTTGAAGATTATTTGAGTGATGCAATGTACCCGCAGGCTGATCATCAAGAAATGTTGAATGAAAATACTCACTAAACATATTACAAATTTCCTCACCCTCATCAGAAGAGTGTGTACCGAATTTGAACACACAAGGGTAGGTATTACTTTGCTTTTTTGTCTTAACATAGGACCAAAACGCCCTTGGATTCTTAGCTATATTGTGCTCGATCTTAGAGATATATTCCTTAAACATTTCACTTTCTAGTAATTTTTACAAAAAAAAAAACAAATTTATTCAGGGTTCCGTTTCGTTATAAACTTGTGATATAACTAAGTAGGTGTTAAATTTGCAGACTATTTATGACCATGATAAACTGATCAATTATTTGAATACTTTTTTTATTCTATTATATTTTTGTATTATTTATGGTGGGCTTGCATTTGCACGCTTACCGAGAACATGCCTATTCACTCTGACCTTGAAACAATCTTGGTTATAGTTGTCGGGAAACACAGACCCAATGTCGACAACGTGTCTCGGGTAGCCCTACATTAACTAACTAACGTAGCCAGCAAATTTATGGCTCGCCTGATGGTAAGCGGTTACTGTAGCCATAAGAGGCCTGCTATACCAGGGATATCATACTAATGTTGCCGAAAACAAAAATAATTTATAAGAGTTTGAAATTAATAACTGAACCTTTGCTGAACTTACGATCACGTGGTAAAAAATATTTTTTTAAAAACACTCGCTTGTAATGTGACATTTATTGCACCGTTTTTGCAGCGTATTACGCACTAGTGCTTTATAATTTACATTACCGCGCAGTTTCATTGACAGATATAAGCCCGATTATGATAAGTTATATGTTGTAGATCAAGCATTCTTAATTTAAACGGGTAAAATAATTCGACAAATCACAGCTGTCAAAAAAAAACTTGCGCGCCATATTTGTTAACGTTCTCATTGTGTGGTTGATTATTATCAAAAAATCTACTTAAAAAAATACAAGTCTGTTTTTTCCTCGCAAGTGTGTTGAAAAATGTCGAATGACACGCGTGTGCATTGATTATTACAATCTCGGCTCACTTATCGTGTTCGTCTCAGCTCACGCGCTTAATACTGCCTGCAGTGTTAATAACCAACTTTGCACACATGTTTCATAATGTATTATTATTTAAAATTTTATAATAATTATAAAGATTACTTAAGGACTTTTTGGCGGGAACTTGCAGAGTGACATAGCGTTTTCATTTTTATTTTCATAAATTCGTGTATTTTGATTTTTATCGCATATTATCGGTGGTATTTTATCCAATAAAGATCAATCCATGTGCACCAGTGAAGTGAAATGAAATGAATCATGTGTATCGTGCCTTTTCAAGTTGTCTCAAGAAGTCCGTGAAAAGTTTTAGTACAACCACCATTGTACTAAAACATAACTTTTATGGACGGTGACTGACTGAGGACTATTGTGAACGTGATTTATTGTGACTAGAACTTATAATATAACTGGAAAATGCCAAAATACACAAGCCGTGTGACGCCAACAAATTAAAAAAAAAAAGATTACTTAATAATTTTGGGGAATCCACATAAAAATTTAATAGCACAAAATATATTTTTCCTTTACTTGTCTATGTCTGTCTTGTATATGTCATGACAAACAATTTGAATAAATGTTAATAAAACAGAAGTAGCAAGGCTCTGTTGAAGGCCAACCATTTTATGTTTTAGGATAATAGTATTTCCTTTTATATAGATATATTTTACGATTATCTGAATATTTTTTGCAAATTACAAATGCATATATGTTTTTAGTACCAATTGCAAGTTTGTGTCGGTGTTAATTATTTTATTTAATATTTCTTTTTTAAACTCATATTTCGCTGTATTAAATGTTTTTGTTAGGAAATCTAGAATGGTCCGGATTCAAGTAAAATAATATGATTAATGATATCGGACAAAAATAACCTTAAAATTTATCAAACAACAACTTAACCCGAAAATATAGGTTGTTACGTTATTTTTTGAATAATTTCTAAAAAAGCTAGTACTAAAGTTGTAATCAGAGGTCAGTAACGCTTCCTAACGGATTGGGACAATTGACATTGGGATTGGCAAGGGTACATGACCATGACGTCATCCATTATTTGACACTGTTTCTCTGGTATTCACACCATTTCTTGCATTTATAAAATACTCGCTTTTCGTCCGCATGCGATCGCACAAAATAGCTGACTCAACGCTGTGTTAATTCATTTTTCAATTCATTCATCCAATGTTTATTTGGTGAATTATTATTTTTATAAATATTCTCGTGGACTCAGTGGACGGTGGCGGCTAGTTAATTAAATAGTTTGAAATGTATTTATATTTTTTTTTATCGTATTAAGGATTTACAAAAATATCTGGATTTATTATCAAGGTAGCGCCTTAATATATTAATTTCTACTGGTTGCATAAACTAACGGAACTAAAGAAAACAAAATACAAGTACGCAATTTATTATAATACATAAAATAATAATATAATAAAAAATATCCTAGGACATTTTCACACACGGCTATCTGATCCCAAACTAAGTAGAGCTTGTGCTATGGAAACCAGATCAGACATCATATACTTCCTTTTTAAGGTTCCAAAGTCAACAAGGACCCCTTATAGGTTTGCCTTATTTTTAAACAAACAAACTATCACAAAATATCTTCAGCATTATTATATTAGTAAAGATTTAAAGAGAAGTTTATCAGCTATTTAGTTTCCACTTTCCACATTACCTGCTTATTTTGGGATAATCTAGGGCGTGTGTGAGAAATGTCCCAGGATATCAATGCAATATACATTCTCACTTTACACCAGTTTTTCACTCAAATATATTTACAATACATATTTAGTAAATAAATATCTACAGCTAGTAACAGGCAGTGGCAAAATTGATTCATACTTGAATTGAGACTAAACAAAGTATACTAATAAATAATATATGTATATGTTATCGTATTTTTGTGAAAACCGTTAGTTTATAATCTACCTAGCGAGATTATAAACTCCCCGATATATTGTGCTGCTTACAATATAACGTATTCATTTCCGATAGTTTATAAGCTAACGTTGTCGAACCGTCATATTGTGAAACGTTCCGGATAGGTCAGTCTTGGCGGTGGTTCGTTCTGTATTCATAGAGTTAGAAAGCAAACATAGGAGTTAAGTAAAAGAAATGCTCATTTAATTGTTTGAATCCAAATTAAATATGACAATATATATATATATTTTTATAAGAAATAATAAAAACAATCAACTACGTTACGTATCGCCAAAGATGGTGGGGCGGGACACATGCCGTTTAACTAATCAGCGCGCAAGGTGCGTTCCGACGCATTCAAGTATGATGCCAGTATACAATATGACGATTTGTCATGGATAGATTATAAAATATCGGAAATTAATACGTTATATTATGAGCAGTATGATACAGTTCACAATTTATCGGGGAGTTTATAATCTTGCTAGGTAGATTATAAACTAACGGTTTTCACAAAAATACGGTGACATATATACTACGCGTAAACACTACTACTAACACAAATAAAATAGAAAGATGCTTTTTTCGTCACAATTTGTAAAGTTAATCCTACGAGACAATTTTATCATTGATTTGATAATTATTATTTTGGCGAATGGATTTACTTATTAAAAAATTATATTAATACTACATAAACACATTAACTTACTATAAATGTTTGGTGTTTCGTACTCGTGTCACTTTGTTGTTTATGTGTCAGTCTGTCTGATCCAGCCATTTTTATTGGAGACTATTACATCATGACAACATACGATGACAAAATATTTGCCTTTTTTCACGATTTACCACTGTGAAAACTGATAAAAATTATGAACACATCGATATTACTATCTTATAAGATATTGATAGAAGGAAAATATTATAAATCGTCGTTTAAGTTCTAACACCTCGTAAGCCATTGGCGGTTTTGACATTTTGATGCCGTTTTTGCTAGAGAATCGGAAGACGCGTTGTTTCAGCCCATCAAAAACAAGCAACGTCCAATATAAACTCATAAATCAGGTAAAAAGTAACAATGGTAAAAAGTAAAGTACAATCTATGTAAATTTAGCTTACGTGGTCTTAGAACTTATAGGACAAAATGATTTATTTACTAGGGAAGATAAAGATAGTATGGATCACAGTTTTTTTAAATAACTTGCACCTAGCCGATTTTTGTATTACAATTCCAAATTATTTTTAATAATTAATCGACCTACTTTATATATCTTTCGCTATTGTTATCTAATTTGTCTTAATTTTTGGCTATTGTATCTATTTAAGTAATGCAACATTTTGGGAAAGGTATAAGTCGGTGCCTTCTCACCCCACAAGTGGTTGTGATGGCTCCAGTAAGCTTCAGGTACCACATAATTCTCCAACACATTAGGTAACCTTGTACTCAACTTTGCTACATCCTTCAAAGAAGATAGCCAATCATTCTTGCCACTTATTAACACAACTGGCGAAGTGACTCTTGAAACATCATACTTTGGAGGCTTTGTTGAATTATATCTTAACAAGTTACCATTCCTCCCATCATCGTACCGCCGAAAATTTTTCGACAGAATCAACTGCCCATAGTGAGCTACATTTTTCGCTGAAATTCCGTTCATTGCATGACCGAATGCAACCGATATCGTTCGTGATGGGATTGTTCCTCTTACATATCCTGATGTAGTGAACAGCACTGTACCACACACTTTCTCAGGGGCCACCTGGCATAAGCCTTCAAGTAAAAAATGCGTTAATTGATGTTTTGCGAATAGTTCTCTAAAACCTATCATCTCGAGGAATTCTTTGAAAAAGGCGGAACTTTTCGCTGCCATATTTGCGAATGGAACTCTTATGTTACTCATCCAAGCCACTGGTCCTAATAATAGAGCAACTCTGATTTTATCATTGTATTCAGGCCTTAATGAGTTCATGACTAAGAAATCAGTGGTGCCCTGAGAATGTCCGATGTAGTTCACTTGTGTCCGTTGTGTCGTTTTTAGTATGTAGTTTATCATCGCCGGTAGGTCATAGTGTCCGTGCTCGTCGAACGAATAGTTCCAATAGTCCACATCCTTGTTTGGGTCGAGCTTGTTGTGCCGGCGTGAGTAACTGTTGCCTCTGTGGTTACCAGCCCATACGTCGTAGCAGTTGTCAGCTAGAATGTACCCGAATCCCGTTTCTGGTCCGCTTACTATCCACAAATCTGAAGTATCTAAGATACCGTGCATGAGAAATACTGGGAATTCTCTGGTATCTGTCTCACATTTGGACAAAATCCTGAATATTTTCAGTACGTAGCCATCGTCGGTGGTAACTTCATGCTCTTCAGAAGGATATTTGTACTTGGCTGTTAGTTCTGTGAAGTTGAAATATGTATCTTCATCGTATCCTAATGCCTTTTTAAATTCTCGTTTTTCAGGAATTGAATATGACACTAGCTTGCTCACTCTACCCGTAGGTTTTAATGTCGTCACGATCTGCGTACTTAATAAAATAACTATATAAATTATTTCGAATATAATATGTTTCATTGTAGTAAATTTTTACTTATTTCGCTTAAAGATCGCAATGAAAATGTTTGTATTATAAACATGTTTTCAGTTTTTATAAAATTCGATTGACCTCCCTTTAAGACCTTTATGAACCATGGAAACATAATAATGAAGTAGGTATATACGGTACGTGTCGGTGGATCGTTTTTCAAACAAAAAATACTTATTTATTCAGGGTTCAGTTTCGTTATTAACATGATATAACTAGGTGTTATCGTTGCAGAATATTTGTGACCATGGTACATTCATCAATTATTTAAAACATATATCCCCAACGCCAAAAATATTTTTTTCCACATAACATAACTTCCTAGAAATTTATAAAATTTATAAGCAACGCTTTGAGATGGAGTAATAATACAGTCTGTTTTTTCTAAACCTACGAGTTCGATTTTAGCAAGGAAAATTGAAAGTCCAGGTATAAAGTTTTAGTTTTTATTAAAATCGGCCTCGAGGCTCCTTTCAGCATTTTTCACGATGCCATACTTTAGGATTCAATAGAAGTCCGAACTGTTATGTTCCTTTTTCTTTGTTTTCCCAGGTTACACCTTCATAACTTTACTAACACTACACTAACTCAAACGGTTTAGTTCTTTTGAGTCGTCTCACTAACGTTCACATGATGATGAAGCCGGTTTTGGTGAGCTTCTGCATACTTTTAAATTACTGTGTGCACGAACTCTACTTTTAGGTCCCGATGGGGGTCGACGTTTCTGATGTACCAAGAGGCATTCACTATTCATCCCTCAGTACCTAGCTTTTTTTGGTGCAGCCCCACAGCTGTATACTATAAGTCCATGCTGGCATAAGGACTTCTTTGCATAATAATAGTTTATTGTGTGTTGACAGCGTTGAGTGTTTTCCAAGCAGCCAATACATTATTTATATTTATTATTTTATACCGTAGGAGTAATTCGTCGATTAATTCTTGACGTGATCTTTCCAGCGTAGCTTTACTTCAAGCGTCATGCCGAGATATTTAGCTGTATTCTCATATGGGATTTGTTTATCATAAATATAGACTGGAGAATATTGGTGTTGCTTATTGCTAAAGTCTATGTGAATCGATTTGGATTCATTAAGTAAATTTTTTTTTGTCCAGTTATATACTTTATTAATAGCTTTTTGAACCTTAACAGCTGCCTCTTTGTGGCTATTCTTTGTAGCCATTATAGCAGTATCGTCAGCAAAGGTAGCGATGATGTTGTTTTCCAGTTCAGGAATATCACAGATGTACAATAGATACAGTACCGGACCTAATACACTACCTTGTGGTACTCCAGCTCTTATTTCTTTCAGTTCAGAGTAGACATCTTCTTGCCTTATTCTAAATACTCTATTTGAAATATAAGATTCCATAATATTAGCGAACTGCTTTGGTAGGTTTTTTCTGAGCTTATGAATGAAACCTTCATGCCATACTTTATCGAAAGCCTGCGCCACATCCAAGAACACAGTAGAGCAAACTTTTTTCTCTGCAAGAGTTTTTTCTAATATGTTAATTATTCTGTGCACTCGATTTATTGTCGAGTGATTTTCTCGAAACCCAAATTGATAATTGGGTATGAGATCCTTACTTTCTATGATACCTTTCTTTTGAGCAACGGGTTCTCAAATAGTTTAGATATAATCGGTCTGTATGATGTAGCTTCATGTGACCATTTTCCAGGCTTTGCTATCATTATTACTTCAGCAGCATTCCATAAGTCAGGTACTTGTTTTAACCTTAATGAGGCAATTATGAGGGTTGTTAGTTTGACTATTCCTTTTTTTTTGGTAGATTACGAAATATTTCTCCTGTTATCAAATTATCACCACGAGATTCGTGTGGTCTTATATGTTGCTTAATTTCTCGCGTTTCTTCTCTAGGTGTGACTAGCTTTATATTTTCTTCAGTATCATTGGACATCATATTTTTGAAGTAAGAACTTCATTTGTTTCACGAATCATCGTTAAAAGCCTGTATTTGTTTATTAACTTTTTGTTCAGGACATAGTATACTGAATTAAAATGCTGAGAACTTTTTAAACTTATTTATTTTAGATAATTAAAAAATGATTCACATGATGACAGATCAGTTAGATTATAACAACTTTTTTTTTTACCCAGTGTTGCCAGTATTATTAAACATTTTATGTCTTGAACACTTTTTATTGTTAAGTTGTTAAGCTTTATTTTATCTTCAGGGCATCTAGATTGATGCCAGGTTTTCTTTTGTCTTCTCTTCTCAGCTATGAGTTCTATTATTCTAGCAGGATACGTATTTCTTTTGGTTTTCTTGTCCCTGAATAGAGTATTTTTCCATGCTGCTTTTTGAATGTGTTCTACTATGAACCTTTGGACTCCATTGTTTAAATTTTCCAGTCTATCGTAAAGCACTCCCAATCTGCTTAAAGCGCTTCTATTATATAAAATATTCTCATTTATTTCTGAACTGTTAAGTGATCATTGTTAATATCGGACTTTTACTAGCACTTACTCAGTTGTCAGGTTTTACCTCAGAACATGGTAAACGTTGAAAAATTAAACATGTTCGGCGTTTTACGAAGCCCTCCGGTTACCGTAGCTTTATAAGACGTTTGCAACAAGAGGGATATCACTGGTGCGTTTTCAACCCTGATATTTTCACCACTTTTGAGGCGCCGAACGAACATCCTTTCGATGATGGTCGAGAAAACCAAGTCATTGAATGTTTGTTCCATATCATTGTGTGTAATTTCTTTGTATGGAGGAATTTTCATTCCACTATAAATTAAAAAAAAGTTAAAGTTAAAATTGCAGTGTCCACCAAGCTAAGCGAAGGGTCCGAAAGTGGCTCCTTGCCCTGTCGTATGATGATACTGAGCGGTTTATCAAAATTGCAACGTGATTAATCTTAGCTTCACTTGCTTCCTTGATTGGGTTATCTTCAGTAACTCAGGGTTGGTTGATGACGGGTCATAACATAAGAACATAAAAATGATGATAATTTGGCGCCAGGTCTGCAACTACATATACCTGATGACGCAAAGCACCTTAGACACGTAACTTCATTTCTCCTATGAGTTCCACTCACACTCAAGCATGCCTTTTGATTAGGGACCTACTATAAAACTTGTAGGGACCAAAAACTGCTATACCACTGCCCCTAAGGCTAAGCACTGTTTGTAACTTTTGTTAATTTTATTTTAATATGTAACGTGTAATTTATTTAATTATTGCATGAACTTGCTCTTGTTGTTGTTAATCTTTTGTATAACCTGGAATTGTGGCCCCCACGAGACAGGCTTGACCTAGTGTGGGGACCACCAGTAAACCAATTGTATGTAATCGTGTACTTTATGAATGCAATAAACTATAAACTATGTTTTTGCTCAGTGTAAACCCTTGATTATATGATGAAAATACCCATATAAAATATTTTTTATTTATATCAGGTCCTAATAAATTAGTGAACTTCCTCTTGAGGGATAAATGTAATTGTGAATGTATTAGAAAAAAAAATCCGAGGGAAAAAAAAATCCCTAGATTTTTTTTCTGATATTATTTTTTGATTACTAATGACCTATACATTCATCCCTCAAGAGGAAGTTCACTAATTTATTAGGACCTTATATATAATTTACTTAACTAAAATTCAATTCTAAGATGCGGTATTTTGCTTTATACCCGTTCTTAATCGAAAATGACCTTATGTCATTGGTGCAGGTTCCAAATTCAATTTTTTTATCTCGACAAAAACTTGACTTGAGCATTGATTGATGTTGTAGAATATGAACCATAAAGACAATGAGTAATTAAAAAGAATAATGTTTAAAAACACTACAACAAAAAATCATCTTTTGTTCGTTTATTCTAATACCTATTTTCTTACATTTACCTTAGCTGTACAATTAAATCAAATTTGTTCTTACATTTATTTCCGCCATTTTCCTACCACCGACAATGCTCTCAAAGACACATGCGCTCTGATCGCGTACACTAAGGCACTTATTTCTTTTTTATCCCACTTAGGCTTTGAGTATTTAGTCTACACTTAGGTGGCAAACAAGCATACGGCCCGCCTGATGGTAAGCAGTTACTGTAGCCTATGGACTTAAAGTATAACACGTTTTAGTGCAGGGCTTTAAAAGCGTGTTTTTTTAGTTTTTATAACTATAAAGTATTGAGTTTAGTTTTTGCGTGTATAAATTAATTTAGCATTAAAAATATTATATTAAAATTTTTCTAAACAATAAAGTTATAAATAAATAAATATCCTGGGAGACTCCTCACACACAGTCATCTGATCCTAAACTAAGTAGAGCTAGAATGGAAACCAGATAACTGATTTAATACATATACTACTTTTTGTTTGGAAATATGTACCTACATACTTAATATACATAATTACACCCAGACTCAGGACATACAGACATGTTCATGCACACAAATGCATGTCATGTGTGGGAATCGAACCCACGAACTGCGGCGTGATAGGCGGAATCACGCCAACTGGCCCGTTAGTTGCTTATATCTTCGAAACATGACTCTTTATGAGGTTTTGTCACAGAATATTTCTTGATTAAAAATCGATAGCTGACATCAATACAGATGTCAGCTTTTTTTTTATTATACCACTGATGTGGCAAACAAGCTTACGGCCCGCCTAATGGTAAGCAGTTACCGTAGCCTATGGAGGCTTGCAACACCATCAATCATTATCACCATCAGGGACTTTTTGGCGGGAACTTGCAGAGTGACGTAGCAGTTTCATTTTTATTTTCATGGATTCGTGTATTTTGGGTTTTATTGCATGTTATCGGTGGTATTTTATCCAATAAAGATCAATCTATGTGCGCCGATGAAGTGAAATGAAATGAATATGTGTATCGTGACTTTACAAGTTATCTCAAAAAGTCCGTGACAAGTTTTGGTACAATGACTAGGACTATCATTTTACTAAAACATGACTTGACGGTGACTGATCATGCGGACTATGTGAAAGTGAATGTGCGGACTATATTTAAAGTGATATAATTAATAAAATTTATGCGACTGAAGGACTTAGTATCCAAGGTCAAGAAAAAATTAACAAAAAAAAAAAAAAATTATCACCATCAAAATTTCTAGTGTTTCCTTACCTGCGTTTCTGTCCTCTGTGCATAGTATTAATGGCCTTTATCATAAAATTATTGATAATTCTTTAAAAGACATTCCCATAATTAACATGGCAGAGGCCAGGGACGCATGGAAAATGGCCTGCCCGAATGAGGGCTTTCCAAAAAGCCTCCTTTCGCAAGGCAATGGGACGAGCCTCTTTGCAAATTAAAAATAAAATCTGGCGACATTAGAGACCGGGCTCGTCTTCTTGCTTCTAGCGAACGTGAGTCGGGCTTCTGGCTACAGGCAACACCTTCGGTCAATATAGGCACTTTACTAGATAATACAAGTTTTTCCATCGCAGTTGGTTTGCGTCTGGGCATCTCAACAACCGAACCCCACATCTGTCACTGCGGCGGTGGGGTAGATCGGTTGGGTCACCACGGTCTATCCTGTCGCCGTAGTGCGGGACGGCTTTCGCGCCACGCCACTCTAAATGATGTCATCCGTCGGGCCCTTGCCACCGTCAACGTGCCGGCTATCCTTGATCCGAACGGTAACTCACGTGACGATGGTAAGAGGCCCGATGGTATGACTTTGATTCCTTGGAGTCGTGGGAGGCCGCTGGTTTGGGACGCAACATGTGCTGACACCGTGGCGGCCTCTCACCTCCATAACACATCTCGGGTGGCGGGCGCGGCAGCTAACGTTGCGGAAAGCCTCAAAAAGAGGAAATATGCAACTCTAGGAGACGGTTACATATTTCTTCCTTTTGGGGTCGAAACAATGGGTTGCCCCAGCAACCCATTGTTTCCAGAGGCGATCCAGAGGCGCGCAGTTTGGTTAGGGGGCTGTCCAGACGCCTAATTGATACTACAGGGGACCGAAGAGCTGGCGCTTACCTCGAGCAACGCATTAGCCTTGCAATTCAACGAGGTAACGTCGCCAGCTTTTTGGGTACCCTGCCTGCAGGCGGCGATTTGAACGCAGTTTTTTCTTTATAATTCTTTCAATGTATATATCATTTTCATTTTATGTAGTTTAGTTTTGTGTGTTGTTGTTGTATAAATAAAATTTTATTATATGCAGAAACATCTACCCCTCACCATCATCAATCATTATTACCAGCTATCGATTTTTATGTCATCCGTGGCGCCATTTTGAAATAAAATCAAAATGGTGGAATGATAGGAATGGCAGGCTCCATACTAAAATCTTCCAACTCCTTTCACACAAATCCGTTCAGTAATTTCTGCGTGAAACATCTTCACATATCACACCCATACAGACACTCATAGTTACCCATAATATTTTAGGAAGGATTATTTTATGAATTATCGGGCAAATCTAAAACTAAGACAATGCTATTTACTAACGATCAGTCACACTCATCAAAATATATCAATCTTTCATCTGAAATTCGGGGAATTAAAAAAAATTACAATAAAAATTCAAGTCTATTTGAAAAATCTCTTCAGGTAAAATATCTATAGATTTTCTATTTTTTTAGCTGTATCATCATCATCAGCCTATAATGTCCCACTGCTGAGAACTGGCCACCTTTCATAAATCAGGGTGAAAGGGAATGGGCAGATACGTCACAACGCGTGCCCACGGCGGATCGGTGGAGGTAGGCTAGTGATCAACTTATTGTTGAAGTTTTCAAGCCGCCTAATAGGCGTTCAACTAGCTTAACGACTATCACAATTAAGTGATAACCGGCACCAACGGCTTTATGTGCCTTCCTAAGCACGGAATTATCTGTATACTAGGCATTAACTAAAATCATAAGTTGAATTTTACGGAAGTTAAAATCTGAGTAATTACATATATTGAACATGTACCTACCTAAGCTTGTTTAATAACTTAATAATTATTTCGTATAAAACATAATCTAGAAGTACTTCATATAATAATGTGATGGTGAATCTATGCTACGCGAATTACGAGCCTAGGACACGTGGAGCATGGCTTAGATGGACTTGTGAGGCTCGAACGACCGTTCGACTCGCTCTCGACTGCGCTCCGCCGATTGACAGTTTTTAGACGAACACAGGGATTCGCATCGAGCTCGTATTATAAGCTTATTGGATGCTCGTTGTACGTCCATACTTGAGATCGCTAACACGAACGAATAGAGGCTCGGCTCGTGCTTGGTTCGCGTAGCATGGGCGCACCATTACAGTGATTAGTGAAGGCCCTTGATAACGAACAAAATTAATTTTACCATTGGTGTACAGAAGGCCAACCGGTAAACCGGTAAATCATTGTCAAGATCGTCTGTAGTGATGTACAAATGCTTGTATATCAGTCTAGGTATCAATTTCTGCACTGTCAGTCTCGGTCTTGGTCTCGTTCTCAATTAATTGAATTTCTACGTCGAAGAAGTCAAAGGTCTTCAATAAGGAACTCATCTATACACATTATTATGCAAATTGAATAGAATAATATTTTATGTGATATTAGAAGGTCAAGGGGAATAAGATTTAAGCTGTTGGTTCTTACGGAGTCGGTAAACAAGCATACGGCCCGCCTGATGGTAAGCGGTTACCGTAGCAATATGGACGCTTGCAACACACGAGGCATCACTCACGCGGTATTAACCTTTCCCCAATGAGTTCTGCTGATCTTACTCACGCGCAGGAACACAATGGTGCCGATTCTGTTGTAAATCGCACTAAACTAATTTTAGTCACATCTCATCTCTTTCTTACGAACATTATTGAAAAAGGATAGAACATATTTTAAGTTGTCAAATTAATCTTTGCCGTCTTATTTTGCGTGTATTTAGGCGTAACCGCGATAGATGGCAACTAACTTTATATTGAAAACAAGCATTGGACTAATTTGACAGGACTAAATTTCTTACATCCTTTTCTTATGTTCTTTGTTAGAAAGAGACATAGTGACATTAAAATTAGTTTAGTTGTGAACAACAGAATCAGGGCCATTATAAAGTTATTTGGCTGCGGTATTCTGTAACGTGGAGGTACTTCCCCAGTCGAGCTGCTCTTTGACAAAATAAACGCTATGCTCTACTTCTCTTCAATAAACCAAAGAATAAAGGAAAAAGTTAATAAATTAATAAAAAAATATAAATATAAAGAATTTCCAATTGATGGATTTATTTTAGCAATCATGCATACGGCTTGACTGATGGTAACAGTATCTTGCAATATTAAAGGTAACATTCGTACTCTTAACGAACGCCATGTCTCAAGGGAGTATGAGAAAACTAAGGTGTACAAATTGGACAACCAGTGCGTCCGTGGTAGGAAGCTACTTTGAAATCGCACAGTAGGTACTACCAGTCCATTTTGGTTGCAAAGCGAGATCCGTATCAATTATGACAGGCATAATATTGTTTATTTATATACTATTGTCTGACATAGTTGTGGATATTTTAAATATATTTTGCTATGTAACAATTAAATATTGGCGAGTCGGTAGGTTTGTTTTTCATTAATTTTAATGATTACCTCAAGAATCATTAGGTCCTGTTACACAATCTTCATATATTTAGTTGGTAATAATCCGAGCTTAGAATATCAAAGTATGCCTTACATTTTCAGACACTATTTTTTTCCAAATGGGTATATTTTGTTTATTAAGTGTATCATCTGAAGGCATCATCATCATCAGTCTTATGATGTCCCACTGCTGAGCACAGGCCTCCCTTCACAAATGAGGGTGAAAGGGAATGGGCAATACTCCACCACGCGCGCCCACTGCGGAACGGTGGAGGTAGGCTAGTGGTCAACCTACTGTAGGAATTTTTCAAGCCGCCTTGGAGGCATCCAACTAGCTTAACGACTATCACAATTAAGCAATAACCGGGACCAGCGGCTTTACGTCCCTTCCGAAGTACGAAAGCGCTCGATTTGAAATACCACTAGGCGGTCACCCATCCAGGTACCGACCACGACGGTGGTAGGTTAACTTTGCCGAGCGATCACGATCGATCTGAAGGCATACTATTTTTTATTTCTTGATAATATTTGAAGAGTATTTTATTTTTGGTATTTAATTAATTTGATACTCAAATAAGTTTCGCTGCAGGACTCTCTGTTATGAGCAGTAGTGTGATATAAAATATTAGTGAGACCGATCTGACTGTCTTACACTTTGGGAATAATGGACATGTTTTCATCCTGTCTATGACTTGTCTTGAACTGACTTATCAACGCAGCACATAAGCCGCTGGGGTTAAAAAAATTATATATTGCAGACAGATTCCTATTATAAACTAAGACTATGAAATTACACGATACTATGAAAGAATTTTTGTGAATTCCACCCCTAATGGGGTAATCCTCTGTAAGGGATCGCGGGTTGAAACCGCAGGGTGGAAACAGGAAAGCTAATTCAATGATGAAAGTGGAATTGACGGATGTAACGCCTCTCTTGGGTCACTAACCGTAGACAGTATGTACACTCTCATGATACCAATGACCTTTCGTCGGCTGCGCCCGCGCCGGTCGCGTCTTCACAAAATGTCAGCATATTGAGTAATTATTTTAGCACAAGCAGTTTCAATAAAACGCCACTCATGTAATCGCTTATCCTGTTACTTACTTCTTAGTCAGCTGCAATTTGTGGCTAAAATAATATATGTATTTATTAATATACTGTAGTAGGTATATACTACTGTAGTAGTAATGTAGCTTCCTATTAGTGAAATAATTTTTCGAATCCGACTGGTAGTTCCTGAGATTATCCCGTTTAACCAATAAAAAAAAAACTTTTCGGATTTATTATATTAGTATAGATTGAAAAAAAATTGATTTTTAATTTTATTTTTTTTTTATAATTATTCAAAACTTTTTCTTTTATAACTTTAAAATAATTAAATATTGGAAAACAATTTCAGGCAAATACCGAAAGAAAAAGATAACAACTTCTTGGGGAAGAAAGGTTATCGAACGTGCCGAACGATATGGTCAAACAGCCCGCTAGGAACTCTTGGATGTGTGGGGAGTTTGTTGCACAACAGTACCTGAGTGACCTAGCTTTGCTCGAAAACTCTGATAAACACTTTTTCCCAAAGATGAGACCGAGCTAGATCGACTTTTCGATTTTTACGAAGATGCTTTCGTATGTTCAGATGTCCGGCGGATGTCCGGCTCCTCTACAGGTCGCATTTCTCAACCGATTTTCGTAACATTAGGTTCGGTAGTTACATGGATTTTTTTATCGAGGTAGTTTTTGGAAATTTTTCAAAATAATGGCTCCATCATTCGACGAAAAAATGACATATAATTATCTTTTTGAAATGAATAGTATACATTTATGTACGTAAACTAATTAAATAAAATCGGAAAACGGTAATAATAGGTAAGTAAATTATATAAATCGGCAAGAACAAGGTTTTTTTTTAATAACCGATACGTGCTATTTGTCTACAAACGGCGTTATGCAACCGAATAAATAATAGTACAAGCTATGCCTTTATTCATAATATTTGTTTTTGTACCAGAATTCTCTGTACGAGAGATCATTTTTATAACGATAATCATAACATGATACATTGTCAAACACAGTGTGTCGCACCGCTATGCAACTGTACCTACATAAGAAATGTCGCTAAAAGACATAATTTCTTAAAAAATAAATATAACTGCTTTAAAAGATATTTAAAACCATGCTTTGGTAATTTGTCTATAACGGACATTTGTATAATGTATTTAGTTCTGTAACGTTTTGACTGAAATGAAAACGCAAATCACGAAATTATATCTCTGAGGCGCTTGGAATTCACGTAATAAATATGAAAGAAAAATATTCGTTAAAAAAAACAAAAAGGGGATAATTCAATGTGTTTATATAATTCTTAAGGCGCTCCACAAACATAGACACCGTAAAACGCGTAGTTTTTTTGTCACACAGTTAGGCGTATTGGTTGGTACATATTACAAGCCAGAAAATTGAGTGTATTGTCAAATGTTTAAAGTATAGACTAATTGTAAAATATAAAAAAAAGTCACATGATAATTTTCTAAAATAGAGTTCAAAAAAATATTCTCAATATTTTGAGCATAAACTATAATATTTTATGTAATGATAATATAGGAAATTCATTTCAACTTAAGAAATATGACTTCTGAGGCGTGCATTTATTTTTTAAATTTAATTAAAACTGCTAATACTCTTTTATTTTTGTGGTCATTCAATTCAACTAACATGAAATACATCGCTGTTTTCAACCTTATTTGTTACCACTATGACTTACGATCAATTACCTAAAAATATGCTTTTTACCGCGCCTTAATCGAAACAATAAACGTACATTACTTATAATATAATGGTACCGATTCTGTTGTAAATCGCGCTAAACTAATTTTAGTCACATCTCATCTCTTTCTTACGAACATGATTGAAAAAGGATAGAACATATTTTAAGTTGTCAAATTAATCTTTGCCGTCTTATTTTGCGTGTATTTAGGCGTAACCGCGATAGATGGCGACTAAAATTATATTGAAAACAAGCATTGGACTAATTTGACAGGACTAAATTTCTTACATCCTTTTCTTATGTTCTATGTTAGAAAGAGACATAGTGACATTAAAATTAGTTTAGTTGTGAACAACAGAATCAGGGCCAGTATGTTTCCTATGTAAGTCCTAAACGATTGATAGAAGGAAGTTCGTCGCGACTGTGCACAATTTTGTGCGCATACTTCGGTGTCTTCATGAATATTAATTGAATTAAAGTACCGTTTATATTCAAACTTATTGAATATGTTATAGTATATACACATAAGTAAATAAGCTCTTAGTGCCACCATTTAGGAGAACCAAATTAGGTGCAAATTCCGCGATTCCTAGGCTTAGTCGTTTACTTAATGAATGCTGCGATGCCACCGATATCTTTTCGGATTCTCTTAGAAGTTTTCGGAAGATAGCCGGTGAATTATTCTGCAGACGTTAATTATGCATAATTTCTTGGTTTAAATAACTTATCGTCCATATCGTGCACCTGTACTACTACCATATCAACTTGCACTTTTTTCTGTCGTGTGCTCGATTATTTTGTATTTTTATTTCTTTTGTTATTGGTGTTTGTTTAACAATAATTAATGTATAGTTTTAGGTATATATTGTTTAGATTACCTGTAAGTTAAGTTAGGAACTGTATTACTCTTGTTAAAAATGGCATGTGGTGTATGCCTATTATTGGTTATGCATTTAGCTTATTTTATAATGTATGTTTTGTCATCCTATTTTTGATGTAATAACTGTTGGTGTACCTAAATAAAAATAAATAAATAAATAAATATATACATTTTAATCCTGTTATAGAAACCCTACATATCACGCTGCAGGTCATGGTTCGATTCCCATGCAGAACATACATTTGAGTGCATGAACATATCTGTATGTTCTGAGTTTGGGATCATATAGCCGTGTGTAAAGAATGTCTCAGGATATGTATTTATGTAGAATAAAACGTTTTATTTTTTTATTATAACGAAAATTGTACGCTAGAGTGGAAATATACATCCGTGTGTACATCTAAATATCGCAAAAAATATAAGAACTTTAATAATATTCAATATATAATTTAATTTTTAATTTTATCACGAGCTTCAACCACCTTCCGCATACTGCGCATAGCTTGCGCTTGGCGCAGGCGAACTGAGCCAACCGCCACGAATCGCGGTAATAAATTGACATAGAATATTTAAATTAATATTTGAAGATGAATATAATTTATAGCTTGAATTGAAGCTTACTTTGCTGAATCAAAACATTACTTTTGAAAAATCTTGGTGTTAATAAGATGCTTTCAGGTCATTTCCCCTGTAGTGGGACATTTTGATCGAAATACAATAATATTAACCATAAGGAACTGAAGTTTGAAGTAGTATTAGTAGTCAGTCGCTGGGCGCCGCTGGATGCAAGCGGCCCAAAACCGTTCGAAGTGGAAGTCAATGTGAGAGGCCTATGTTCAGCAGTGGACATCAATAGGTTGGTATGATGATGATGATTACAATAACAATACTTCACAAACAGGCAGTTATATTGTGTATGATATCAATAAACCGCTAATGGATACTTAGTACCTACATTGCAATGTTGGAATGCTGTTGACAGTATGAGATGAAACTTACAAATATATGTCCTGTAGTAGTTTTTTATGTATAAACTAGGAGATTAATTTAACGAAAATGATAAGTTATTCAGAAACGACAGAACGGGTAAAGACTAAAAATGTGCGCTTGAAATTAGGCTAGTGTATGCGAAATAGCTATGACATACACTAATAAAAGATATTTAAAAAATATCATTGTTTTTGTTACCTTATTTTCTATAAAATAAAGTACATATTCAACCGGAAAACTTTTATTTAACATTTTACAACCCTATTTTAATCCAGGGTTGAATTTCAGGAAATATTTTTTAGAACTTATTATAAGGATCTTTTGTGCTACATTTCATCTAACAGATCCAGGCTGTGCGTTGTTTAGAGTTATATTAAGTAGATACATAATATTTTTTTATTTGTGTGATTGTCACTTCTTAGTCGTACCTATTATTGGCGGTAGTTGTATGGTATCAATAAAAAAAAAAGAAATACCAATATTTTCGTCAAATCTACATAATATATAAACGTTTAGTATATGAGCACGAGCCGTGAAACCCGCAAGTCTTCGTCTCGGACGCGGACGGTCGACGACTTGCTGAATTCTTTGCATCCTTGTCCTAAATATACACTTATACCTTCTTATACATATTTGTACTCACTTACTTCTACAGTTACAGAATATCTTTAGCCATTATTCGATGTTTTTGGGCGATTAGAGTTATGAAAATAAAAAAATAAAAAAACTATCTGTGATTTCCAAAATATGTGTCTAAAAATATGTATGTATCTTAAGTTCATATGGTTTTTTTAAAGTCACCAAAATTCATACACACGTTTTTTTAATGATTTTCGGTTTGACCCGATTTTGTCGGGACTTTCCATTGTAGAGCACTTTCAGAGAGTATTGTATCTAGGCTACTTTTTATCCCTTAAACTTGATTGAAATTACGAGGAATAGCTGATACGATGCTTCATAAAGGGTTATAGATATCCAAAGGATCAATCATCTAATCAAACAAATTTTAGCTCTACTTAAAAAAAACTGGATGGTGATGGCCCACGAACAAATTAGCGATGGGCGATTGTTACTAAAAACAATCGAATTTCGATTGTCTGTCGATTGTTCATAATACGCTTCGCGCTGCGGCCGTGCGGAGCGCATCCCCCACACTACCCGATGATTGTGCATACTATTGCAACCTGCGTGCGTCAATTTTCATTCGAAAGGTCGATTGTTATTCGATTGTTTATTCTTTAGAACGAATGAATCGACAATCGAATGTACAGTTTTACAATTGTCGATTCTTTCGATTACTTTTTTTGGAACAATCGCCCATCGCTAGAACAAATCGGTGAGCAAGCTCTCAACCGGGTATAATTTTTAGTTTACCTATTTTAGTTTACCTATTTCTTCAGTAATTAAATAATTAGTATAACAATATAATGTATTTAATAGGGATGTAAATACTATTGATACATTCTAGAATACGAAAGCTATACAAAATGTTGAGCTAGGTAGTTACACTTAAGTAATTATATAAAATTACGCAAAGTGATACATAGAAAATTACCCATTATTACATTAGGTTTTAATTAGTTACCGCTCGTTGTATGACTACGAATCTCTGGAATTCGATAATCAATTTGCTGATTGTGAAATGTTACCGTAATTCGTAGACATTAAGCTACAACCATTACATTAACATAATTAGGTATTAAGAATTTCGAAATACACTATAATTAAAAAAGAATGTAATATTATAAACATTAAATCCATACTACATTAAAAGGAAGTAAAAAAACATGATTTCATGAATGAGAAAAAAGACCTAGGACTACGTAGAGTGGAAAATGCAATTTGGGTATTATGTTCCAAAATACTTCATAAGCTTATATATTATTATAACTATCATTCAATGACATTATCCGCAGGGCTCTTGTTGTCGCTAACGTGCCTTCCATACTGGACCAGTTGGTATTGCGCGGGGTGATGGCAAGAGACCGGATGGTATGTCTTTGATCCCTTGGAGTGTCGGCAAGTCGCTGGTGTGGGATGCCACATGTGTCGATACACTCGCGCCATCTCACTTACCGGCGACTTGTAAAACTGCAGGGGCAGCTGCGGCCAGTGCGGATAAATTCAAAATTCAAAAAATACGCATCCATTGGACCCAATTATATTCTTATGCCTTTTGCGGTTGAGACCATGGGACCGTGGAGGTCCAAAGCTCGCCGTTTTGCTCGCACTTTGTCATCAAAATTGATCGAGTCCTCTGGAGACCAGCGGGCGGGGAGCTTTTTCCGCCAACGCGTCAGCTTGGCTATCCAAAGAGGAAACGCTGCCAGCCTTCTGGGAACCTTGCCGTTAATCGGAAGCAGCGGCATACTTGAGGAAATATTCTATTTATAGACTGTATTTTGTACATATTTGTTGTAAATAAAAACTATCATATATATAGATTTAGGTATGTTTGTAATAATTCGGCCATAATTTTGATAACAGTTTTATAATAACTGCTTTGAATAAATAGATATAATTATTCCTTAGGTACCAAAGATCAATCAGTAAAGCTTTTTTTCATGTAGCTATTTTCAATAATTCTGCATTATGCAATATATAATATAATATTCAATGAAGATACTTCTCAGTTTTAATTTCACTACGCGTTGCCTTGACAATACCTAGCCTTGATTACCTGAGGTACTTTGTTATTAAACAATCGTTAAATTATGAGAATTTTAGCACCTTCTGATACAAGTCTCCATTCATTTTTGTATCGCTACGACAACTTATTAACCTCCAATTATGCCGCGATTGTTTCCTTCATGATAAACATTTTTACTTGAGTTCAATGATTCCTTTGATTTTGACCAATAACATAAGATTTACTGCTGCTTTCTTTTTCGATCTATCCTTGATTTTGTGATTGAGGATTGATATTTTGACAATGTTTATAGGAAATCAAATGTCAAATATCAATCCATAATATCAAAATCAATGATAGATTGAATATAAAAAGCAGCAGTTAGTCTGTTTGTTTACAACAATCTATATATACATTTCCTCAAGTCTGCCGCTGCTTCCGATTAACGGAAAGGTTTCTAGTAATCTGGCAGCGTTTCCTCTTTGGATAGTCAAGCTGATGCATTGGAGCAAAAACCTTCCCGCATGCTCGCGCTGGTCTCCTGAAGCCTCGATCAATTTTGATGATAACTTGCGAGCAAAAAGGCGAGCTTTGGACCCCCAGGGTCCCATGTTCTCGATCGCAAAAGGCATAAAAAGATAATTTAGTCCAATCGTGGCATATTTTTTTGATTTAGATAAGCATTTATTGACCAAAACGTTCATGGTAACATTTTGGTAAGCGACGATATGACAGAGAGTGGTAAACACAAAAGCTTTGAATCAAAATCAAATCATTTATTTCGAATAGACCATAAATAATCTGACTAGAAAAAAGTTCTCGAGTGCCGATAAGAACACACAATTAAGTTTGACGGAGATTCTCAACTCCTGTCCTACTCTACCTCCTATTTGAGGTCACCAAAGATACACAGATTACGCAGAAACCAAACATGATCCAAATCAAGTTTTCTGTCAAAACTAGGTAAACGCATCTAAAAGTAGGTAGATGTAATGTTTACTTCAAGTTTTCGTCACAAAAGGGTCATCGATCACATAATGCTGTGACTCATCCGGCATCCCGCGAATCACTTTCGCTGTCTACGGACAGGTGATAAACAAGTGTTCTCTATAAGATTTATTTATCGATTCTCGATATGCACCGTTAAGATCGTCTCTAAAATAAAATATAGTATTGACATTGATTAAGAGTGAAATATGTACATAGTACATAATTATGATTATTGTTTGGATTTACACTATTTTTAAGAGTTGCAATTATAAAACGAACAAAAAGCTTCTTAATCAAGATTAAATTGAATACATAATCATTTTATTCATGTAAAATTAAGCATTTTCTCAACACAGTAGGTAATTTAATTTGATTATCCACATGTTTAATGTCTGTGGCAACATCACTTGACTCTGAATTTAACCGGTTCATATTATCATCTCCATAAAAAATAACATTAAACTAATAATTTGCAAACATGCAAATCTAGTGTCATTAAAGATGTCAAAAGTATAGAATATTCATGAGATTAAATATAACTCACGTGGAATTCATTGAAATTTCAATGTCCAAATGCAATTTATTTAGAATTTGCAATACCTTCCCAATTACCAACTAAAGAAAATAATGTCTATTTTTTGACGTATTCAAACTTAACGCAAACCTAAGCATAAATGAGCAGTTTGAAAATTATTAAAAAAGATAACCCATTTCTTATGGTTTCAAAGAAAGGCTTTCATTCAGCTGTAGACATTGTGCCTGAAGATGATAAAGATGTTAAAAACTGTTTAGTTTGTTTATATATGATCGGGGTAATCATCCACCTGGCAGGGTTGCGAGGCGCGCGCGGGGCCTGCGCGGGCGGCGACGTCGCTTTTCACCGTCCGTGCGCCGCGTACGCCTACCCAATATAAAAGCCTCAGCCGCCCATTCACCCGCTCGCAGTGTGTGCTTGAACGTTACAGTGTCCACTACTTCCGTGCAAGGACTTACAGTTTAATCATGAATACACGGTGTTTAATAGTGCTAGCAGCCGCCCTCGGCGTGGGTACGTACTACTTCAAATATTTAGGGTGCGGCGCGGACGGCCGGCGCGCGGCGCGGCGGATGCGTGTCAGTGCGCGGAAACGAGAGAACTATCTAGATGTGTGGAGATTTCTTTCATGTATCAACGAATACTTGCATCTTAGGCGAAAGCGATTGAAGTGCGATAGTTATCACTGTTTCCACACTACAGTTGCAACTGCGCGGCGCAACAAAAGTGTTAAGAATAGAATGATTGCAGTCGATGATGTGGTGTAACGATGACTTGGCCTTGTATACGATGCTGATCATCTCTCTCTGTTTGAGAAAAATCTAGATGCACTAGATATTTAAAGGCTGGTTGCATACTTGAAAAATCTAGTTGGAAGTTTACATGCCAGTGTGGGATTTGTCACCACCCTTATTTAGTAACTTGCAATACTTTTAACATACATTTCCCGCATGTCAATGACCTAAAGTGCTTAGAGTTAGCTCAAAACGTTGTATATAACATTTTTGTCAAGTCATGTTGCAAGTAAATGCAGTATAGTGTGAAAGCGGTTTGTTTCTCTCAGACTTCCTCGATTATTATACCGCAATATTCAGATGCATACGAATTGTTTGTTGAAGGTATCGTAATAGTGTAATCTGATAATTGAAAGCATTGGTCGTCTGAATCATCTTTAAACTTGGTTAGTCAATATAGTACTCAAATTCCAATATCTCAAGTAGCAATCTTAACAAAATTGTCTCTTTTAAGTTACTCAATAGAAATGCAAATCCAAGTTTCAAAAGCCCTTTACCAAAGCTTACATAAGCATGCCTCTACAAAAGAACTGCCAAGAACTTTTATGATGCAATTAATGCAAATATACTATTTAAAATTCTAGCCTACACATGGTTACGTAATTTTCTTATTTGCATTTGTAACGAGCCTATCAGGCAAAATCATGTCACCTTACGACACAGATAATGCAATGTTTTTTTTAATCTCAGACCTTTCTGTCGATAAATAAATGAGAATACTGCCAAAGGTTTATTTTTGCTCAGCCAACGAGCTTAGAAAGCTGTTTATTGCACTTAATCATTGAATTTCATCGTGCACGTGTATTTTCTACTTTCAACCGCCATCTGGTAAATTATTACGAAGGGCTATTAAATTAGATAATTAAGATGCAATTTTACAATTAATAATTTAATTACTACTAATTTTAACTTGTAAAGTCTCCAGAAGTAATTAATTATTTCAATTTAATCGAGTTTAACTTAATAATATTAATAAAGGACATACACATAGGATGTTCTGTTTTCACTCAGAGGTTAGTTATGAGGCGTTTGTATACATCATTGTTTAGAATTTCTAACACGTACCCAGTTCTCACGGGCACCAAGACTATACATGTGACTTGCGCAAGCGTCGATATTCTGTTGCTTTTAAATGCACAAAAAACTTGTGAATTGACTGCGTACAACGTAATATTACCTCACGACAATAATATATTTGATAACTGTCAGCAATCAAGCAGAACGATTTACTTGTATAAGAAAAAAAATAAGAATTAGGCTTTTGCTTCCGTCTGTTGGCGAAATGTCTGCGATGTTTTGACTAAATTTACTCTTATCACTATATATTCAAGTCATACAGAAAGATAATATTTTCTTAAAAGTAAAATTTAACCAGGTGGCTTACGTTTGGGATGCGCGTCATCATCTACCTGCCTTGTTCCCAATCACTTGTGGTCGGCGCAATATGTACGCTTCTTCCATTCGTCTCTTCTATCCATCATACCAGCATTCACTCCTTTCTTACCCATATCATCTTTCACACAATCCATTCATATCTTTTTCGGTCATCCTCTTCCCGTATATCCATCCACTTTCATATTTATAACTCTTTTAGTCACGTGGCTTTCGCTATCCTCATAACTTGTGCATATCACGATAAACGAGCTCCTTTCTTATCCATATCATCTTTCACACAATCCATTCATCCCTTATTCGGGCTTCCTCTTCCCGTATATCCATCCACTTTCATATTCATAACTCTTTTAGTCACGTGGTTTTCGTTCTTCCTGATAACTTGTGCATAGCACGATAAACGAGTTCCTTTCTTACCCATATCATCTTTCACACAATCCATTCATCCCTTTTTCGGTCTTCCTCTTCCCGTATATCCATCCACTTTCATATTCATAACTCTTTTAGTCACGTGGCTTTCGTTCTTCCTCATAACTTGTGCATTACCGGTAACGGTTACCTCTCAACTTTCCAGTCACTGGCGCTACTGTTAAGCTTCCCCTTATCACGTCCTATAAATTAACTGCGATGCAACTGATTACTCATCAAAAAGTTTGTAAATGTATCAAACTAGCTCCACTTCGCGGATCCACCCGCGTTACACTACCCTTACCGCTTATCCTTTTAGTGGTTGAATTTTGAATGGATGTCTCTGTTATATCAGGAACCAGTATGCAAAATTTCAGTTTCTAGACCCTGGCGTGGTTCTGTCAATCATTGAGTTTCTCCTTTTGACAGCCAATTTTAACTAACATAAAACAATTTAATAACCCAGTAATTGCAATCAGCACCCATCTAACAACTTAAACGCTGTTTAGTCACGCAATTCATAATGTTATTAAAGAACGCGTGTAGGTATTTAATTATCCAGGTGTCGCGTGCGTGAATTTCACGAGAGTAAAGAAAACACGGTGAAAATGAGTCAGCTTGCTTCAGTGCGCATGAGCTGTGTTGCTAAATATGATCGTAAATATTGGTTATTATGTCCCGTAGAGATACTACTATGAAGATATTCTGATCTATATTATCAGTTACACTGTTAAACTGCAATTCCACTTTCCAGAGTGCAATAACCTAACTTTTCCTTTTTACTTCACAGTATTAAAATTGTAGTAAAGCTATAAAATTGTAGTTATTCGAAAGTGTTACTTATTGCAGAGGCTTTGTGTACATTTTGTATATTACTTAATTTGTAAAGAAAGGATATTTGTGGGGTATTGAACTTGAATTGTCAATAGAAAGGAAAATCTGCACAAAAAACGTAAATAACAAAATACCTAAACGTTTATACAGAAATGTCAGTTATCGTTAATTAAATCATTATAAATCTCTCCAATTTAATGATTATTATTCAGTGATTGATCAATCCATTAGATTACACGCACGGATTTTGTTACGTGTTATAAATTGCTTAAAAAGAGACTAACTGCTTTAAGTGATTGCTTATGTAGTAATAAAATTTAATGGAGACATATTATTATGGCGTACTGGGAGCGATTTAGGCGATTTTCGTAAGAGATATGGTGTTAGATCATCGTAGTGAACCAATCAATCTAAATTAATAGCTTTAGAAAAAATCAGTTCATCTGAAGGTTAAAACATTATTGAAGGCCCTTATGATTTTCTTTCTCATAAATCTTAGACATTTTAAGTAGTATTAATATAATATAATAATACTATGTACGATATTTTTAATTAAATCTCATAGTGAGAGGCCTAAAGGTCACTCTCCGGAAGTATACTAGCAATTAACGGTTAATAGTCGCCACAATGCACCGGAAACAGTGTTCTCAAGTAAAAATACCAGTCGACAATGATATCTCACGAATAAACGTTTAAATTAACAATGCATCATAGATCCCGTCGCGTCTGTTCCCAATAGAAGAGACAATGAATTGACAGAAAATATTAAATTGCGATAATGGTAGTTTTCTTGTCATTGGAGGTAAAAAAACCTATTCTAGAATTGTAAGGTAATTTTTGCCTGTATTTAAATTCCTAACTTGCTCACTAAAGGGTCGACCTTTAGTCAACGAGTTTGATATTTCCACCAAATATGCAGTCTTCTCCCAGGTTCCCTACCGTTTTACGATTAATTCTCATAGAAATATCATCTTTAAATGCATGTTTGCAAAGTCGTGACCTTATTCTCTTGTTATTTATTTATATACAAGCTGTTCGTGAAATTTCCAATATTCCCGGTAGATTTTTCAAAAGAATCTTTCATATAATTACGAACACAACAAATAAAAACACAGCGAAATCGGTCGAGAAGTTCTCAATTGATGCTCTTACATATATCAGGCAATTGATTTTTATTTATATAGATAGATAGATAGATAGATAACCAAGCCTTGTGTATCTAAGTTTATTTAAGTGTATCCTGTAGTAAAATAAATTGAATGTTACGACTAAGCTTTGAGAGAAACATACATTTACTTTCGAAAGCGTTTGTCACAAGTACTAATCATTCGATTTAATATCAGTTTTTAATCGATACATCGTAGGTTTTGCTAGTAGCTATAGTCGTAGCCATTTTACAACATCGGGTGATTGTCTGTCCTTCGACCATCGCCGATATAAATAGCTGGCCCTACGTAGGTATTGTGCAGTTTTGTCTTTTTTAAGATCCATCGTTTACCGGTTAGCAAGGCTATTTTTCGTGTCCAAAATGGCTAGTGCTTGCTCTTAAATTTTAACCTTAATATCATCGTATGTAAGTAACATTTCGTTAAACAGTCGGCAAATAAAAGAAATAATAAATCTTAAGAGTTATTAAGAACCATAGTTACCAGGTAATTTTACACGAATAAACACTGCCATAAATCTCTTTAATAGCTTTCATATTAGTAACAGTGATGTTAACGTATTAGGATTTCTACCCTTCGATGCGCAAGAGTGACGAACGCGAAATTAAATTAACAATTACGCAATGATTACGCGACGGTACTTGGCAGCGCCCACGCGCCTTACAGTGAATGAGATGAATTTGTATTGCTGCTTAGTGCTTAATCTATTATATCATTATAGCCGTTACGTTGCGAATTTATTTTGACAATAGGTTTGTACGTGGCTTTATTACAGGTTTCTTGTCTGCTTTGTCTAATACTATACATCAGACTTTAGTATATAGTGTAGTATCTATGCCTTTTCTAAAGTACACAATCTAATGGTTTCCACATTTACAACTTTGATTTGTCTCTAATTCCTTAACGTTGAGAATTACTCGTTATAGCCTAAGCATTAGAGTCTGATATTGAATCTCTAGTTCGTACTCATAATCCTAGTCTTTATTCAAATCTAAGTGCTCTAATTAAGTAGTTACGGCTGTCTCTAATTTAAGAAATAAAAATGAGTGCCCACGAACTTTCACCGACATGTAGTCGACAATCGTTCTTGTTATCTAATGCCGCTTTAAATGTTACGTCAGATTGGACCGTTCACGTGTCAGAGACCGTAATCACTTGTCTAAGATCACAATTAAAGAAATTATGAGAGCTCCTTTGTGTGTTACCACATGGGTTAATTCTATACGTCTATTATATTTGACACCGTAAAAGAGTCACTCGTAATTGCTGTAGTTACGTTAGTTTTTCCGCAGGTTATACAAATGATATTGGTTAGTTGATAGGGACAGGATAGTGGTTTTATCAATCAATCAAAATACTCAACTTCATTTCTTCATATTAGTCCCTGGTAAGGTATTTTTGAATGTTTCAGTGTACACTGTCACCGGTTCATAATACCCATTCTAAAACATGGAAGACTCCGACAGTAAATTAAGCAATTCAGATATTAGTTAGGTACCAATGATAGTATAAGTAAACATTTACCCCCTTATTCATAATTACTTTTGACTAAATCAGTGTAATAGTGTGCCCCGTCTCACTCTTTCGATCACCAAATGTCACCTGTCAGATAAAGACTTCGGAATTTTAGCTAATCAACGTTTGATAACTTTATTATGAATAAGGGGGTTAGACTTCTAATATGTTAATGAATTTGCAAACTTTTTAGTAAAACTGCACAAGTAAAAAATAAATATTAAGTTTTGATTTAAGATTAAGTAGAATATGAAGACCATCTGTATTATGTAAACAGTCAGATTATTAGTGTGACTACTCTTACCCAAAAGACCTTATATTAATAGCGTTGCTAAACGCATACAATCTAGACATAGACAAGAATGTGACCTATCAACTGTAACCTATTCACCTAATGCTCAAAAGACCTCAATCTTTAATTTGTATTTGCTAATCTTACATTCACTTATCTCATTATAATTCACATAAATATTATTATTAAATTTAAATCAGGTATTTTATATTACGATTCTATGCAAATAGATATGAGCTAATTTATTTTGACGGAGCGTTTTGATAAAGGTCAGTCGTGAGTGTGATTACTCAATGAGGTTGCGCCTGCGCATCAAACGCGTTAACGAAATCGAAAGTTCCACCCACTACGAGATCTGTTGGTAGGTCAACTTTTGAGGCTTTCACTGTATTACTTAATGATCCGACCTTTGTTATTATGTTGGATAATATTTATGTAATAGCCATACGTGAAGATTCTTTTGTTTGTCTTTATTTATCGCTATATTGTGATAGTTCATAGGATATAAATATAGTTCAGTAATGTATGATATTCAGTGTTTCTTTCAGTAGCCTTACTGCCCCCCGGGGGCGTTAATAGATTGCCGCTCGCTCACTTTCGCGCGTCTACAGCAGATTTACGTATATTCGCGACGAATATCCCTACAATTTGGCAAATTATTTAAACATGGTATCATTTAAGAGCTGGAGACCCTTTGACGTGACGTGGCACTCAATCAGCCAATGAGGAATTGAGTAGTGCATGACACATTAAAGTAGCCAATCAGAAATCAGAATAGCCCCTAGAAAGAACGACACACTTTCGAGAATATCTCCATTCCTTTTCCTCTAATGCTATCCCATAAGGCTTTCCCACCCTATTCCGCCCCCCAGATCTCTTAACAATCCCCTGGAGAATTTTGCCTGAAAGAAACACTGCAGATATTTAGTACAAAAAGTTATCTTTTTCTTTATAATGCCATCAAATTCTCATCATAGTCCAAAGAAACGAAGAGACGGTAATGAGATGAGTCGTTGGTCAATCAGAAGGTAATGTTGTATAATATGTTATGACAACGTAGTCACTAGCTAAATCGATAAATTATGTCAGCGCATGCGACCGCGCAGGGCTCCGGTGTCGCCCCCAGGTGGCGTTGCGCAACGTCACATCTGACTGCCCCGGTTCAGCCATGTCACAGTAATTTGCCTTGGAAAATATAATTTTGAGAATCACATTATTGCATCTAAAAGTCACACAAAAAATGCATCAACAAATCTAGATTACTAGGTTATTACGACTACATATCAGATTTATGAAACTTAGCAAAGTAATAGCTATATTAATCGATTGCTAAACTTTATGATTAGTGGTTGGTAAAGTTAAGGCCCACAAATATTTCATTATAAAAATTTAGAGTGCATTAATCAAAGTAATTGGCGTAAAATCGCTGAAAAACCAGGACCAAATATGTAAAAATGTATTATATATGTGGCTTGAAATTGTTCGTTAACGTATTATTTAGTTTATGACAAATAATTGACAGGAATCTCTGGTATTCAGTAGTGGTCAAGAATCTTATTATAATATCAGCTTCTTGGTGGTAGTTCACCTCGGTATTAAACGATTTAATAAGAAAGGTTGTCTGGGCTGCGAACGTTTATGCAGATGAACAAAGTTTCTAGTTTGAAACTTATAATACGTCAAGGTTAGCAGGTTAAATAGGTAGGGCAATTTATAGATATGTTATACACTGAAAGAAAAAAGAGGTAACCAACTATAGAGACTGAGTGATTTGGATGTAATCATGCATAAAAAGCAAATACCCATTATTTTGCAAGATATTAGAGCAACCCATCGTAACCTAGAAATATCGATGCGTTCATCGCCATTGCATAAGGTATTTAGCACCGTTTCATCACAACATGTGTTTATATGTTTTGTAACGAGACAACTGTTCGATTGAATAACAGAAGCTAATGTAGTATTTTTTTTAAATTTGATCGTACTCTCTTATCTTTGGCATTTTCCTTTGTCAATATTGATTAGACTACCAACCATTTTATCCCAGATATGTATTCAAAATAGAGTCTCTATAGATTATTCTTGTTAGCTTTCTATTCTGTGACTCAAATTATAATATTTCTACTTCAGTTACGATGTAACTACAAACTTTTACAATTCAGATCGTACGGTTTGCGAATAAATTGAGATTTCTTCTGAAGTCACTCGTATTTGTCGTATGTCGCAAATACACGGAGAGCATACACATTCCGGTGAGAGCGATTGCAAAATTGCATAGATGAGCTGCTTTCTTCGCAAATGTCAACCAGGAGTAGCCCATTCTATGTACATACGTGTTGTGTAATGTGACATAACTTGACATAACATTAGTACTACCTTCGTAAGCAAATGAGGTGTGAACGTGCGAAGTATTATATTGCACTTTACGGTTACAAATATTACGCGAATGGGGACATGATCAATTTAACTGAACAATACAACTGCTATTTCATTTGTCATGTTTGATCTATTGTAATCTTCAGTGGCTTTTATTGCAACATTCAAAAATTTGATATTGAGTAATAAAGCAACATTTGAAGCAATTAATAGGGTGATAACAAAGAAATCGCACAATTAACAAAAACTGAACAATTACCGCGTAACCCAGTTCCTCTGTCGACACAAAGACTCGAACACGTGTTCCAAGGAATAATTAAACAAAGCCACAAATTAATGTACCAACAAGCAGCAACAGTTGTCGCACGAGTTACAACACAACGGGTTTGTCGTTGCATTCCTTGGAGAAAGAGCGGCCCTGTCTGCGACCAGTGTATTGCAAAATCTCCCGGCTGCCATAATCAGCTATTAAGCAAATCCCAAGCGGCTCATTTTGAAATCTTTATTAAAATTCAAGAGGATTCATGTTTTGATGCATTGTTTCCTCATCGGCATATTGCAATACTGGCAGGTTGTCATAATGCGCTACTAAATTATATGTAATGAAACAATAATTTCATATCATCCATCTGATAATCCATCAGACGATCAAAGCTTTCATAAATCATTCATCTTGTTTTTACTTCTTTTATATTGTTAATATCTATCAAGTATCTAACAGTATCATATGTTTACAGCGGTCGCCCAAGAATCCTTCAAATGCCCGGATGACTTCGGCTTCTACCCCCACCACATTTCATGTGACAAATACTGGAAGTGCGACAACGGTGCTGCTGAGCTGAAGACCTGCGGCAATGGACTCGCGTTTGATGCCACCGACTCCAAGTACCTGACTGAGAACTGCGACTACCTCCACAATGTTGAGTGCGGAGAGAGGACACAACTTGGTATGTGAATAACACTTTAGAATTTAAAGATATTCTCTTTTATTTCATGCCACAGTATCTTCTAATTTACCAAAATGATCTTCCAATCCAAAAATCGGAATTTGCATAATACAGCGATTTAAAGTCTTTATTAAATAATCAGCAGATGATATGCTTATAGACTTAATACCTAGTAACAGTAAACTTACGGTCAAGGCTAAATGAATTTACATAATTGCTTAAGTATAATGTAAGGATTATATTATGCCAAATACCAAGTTACAACCAGGATGTCGCTAGAAGGTCGTTTGGACAATATACGCACCTGATGACAGTATCGCCTCATATTTGTAGTCTGTTACCTGTTTTACATTATGTATATACAATATAAATAGGATACTATAGCTGTCTAACCTTGAACTAGTACCACTCTATTCTTTATTCTGAGAATTTGGTTAGGTGTCGTTTTTATACGTTCATCTCAGATTAGGATCTTTATGCAATTGATTTTGTTACTTTAGAAATAGAGTCCATTCATGTTCGCTCTCAACATAATAAATCTAACGTGATCAATTATTTTTCTACAGAACCCCCAATCAGCACCCCTCACTGCCAGAGGTTGTACGGTATCTTCCCTGATGAAGCCAAGTGCGACGTGTTCTGGAACTGCTGGAATGGAGAGGCTTCCCGCTACCAGTGCAGCCCCGGTCTTGCCTACGATAGGGAATCTCGCGTGTGCATGTGGGCCGACCAGATCCCTGAGTGCAAGAACGAGGGTACGTTTCTGGTTTGAATTAGGAATCTATGAAATTAAATTCAACGATATAGTCGTTGTTTGATCGAATCAATTAAATTCAATGAGCATTGTTATTTTATGAACTTACTTTATGATCTTGTATCTTCATCACAATGTATTGAAACTAATCACCCAAATGTCTATGTGCACCAATCTCTTTCAGCGAATTTCCTTCTACTCCAGCACCGCCATCACTGTTCTACGTTTCGGTTTCGCCTTCCACACTCTCCGCTCACGTAACCTTTTTGGTGTTTCCCAGAAGTAGCGAACGGTTTCGCTTGCCCTGCCCCCGGTGAGGTTTCCAACGCTGGCTCCTTCAGCCGTCACGCTCACCCCGAGGACTGCCGTAAATACTACATCTGCCTTGAGGGATCCGTTGCTCGCGAGTACGGATGCCCCATTGGCACCGTCTTCAAAATCGGAGATTCCGATGGCACCGGTAACTGCGAAGACCCCGAAGATGTTCCCGGATGGTGAGTTCAGCTATTTATTTTAATTAATCTGGTGTAAATATAATAGAAAGTAGCCGTATTGGATCACTGTGAACTCTAGAATGCTTTGTTTAAAGAAGAGTTTACTAAATCAAATACGGATGCTTTAAGTTCAAGTAAAGCCATATAGACATTGCAACTTGAACATAGTTTGATATATTCTCTTCCAAACTCACTGGTTGGATATCACTGGTTCTGTGGTGTTCAGCGTATGTGGTACAATTAACATCGTAGTACCTATCATGTAATGAGATGCTACTGGAGAAATTGTAAAGACTGATCATACTACGAGTATGTAAGAATTTAGAGTCTCTTTTAATTTAGGTGGCGTCTCATTGCACCAACACTGTTAATACGACCCTGTAACAACTTCCACACAACCAATGCAATCCCTGTGACTAACAATTCTTCTGCACTATAATATAAAATATTGACACAGAGTAGCACATGAAAATGTTAGTTTTAAATAAATCGATGAGTATTGTATAAAGCACATGTAAGTAGACGCATAGGAATGTAAAGCCCGCCCACCTGAATAGTTCACCGCAACTATGCGGTTCGGAGCCTTGCTTGCGACATATTTAGGCCACGCTTACAAATTTACATGACTTAGAGCAAAATAGACTTCATGCGCGGACGACCGTGGTCAATGCCGACTGGTATGTAACGGAGTGCGTATGGTAATGACCGTTTGTTTCATGCAGACGTGCATATCAGGCTGGCCATGCATGCTCGTAACTGTACACCGACCACAAAGGTTGAATTATCATGCCTTTCATTATAAAAAGGAAATGTATCTAAAAGGACCGTTACCGCCCGGTTCGGCCTTTGGAATTATAAAATGGTCATACCACTTTTGTAACGTAATTATAGATTCTGTAACTGGCTCGCTGATAATTAATTCGATAGTTGTTTATCGTATATAATACGAGCGTAAAAGTTTGTTTGTCCTTAGTTTAAACTAGTCATTGAATTGAAACAATGAGGAGACTTTCAAAATGTTTGTATCCGTTTCATGGTCTGTCTGGCTCGAACAATCCCATTCAAATCGATACCGAGATGCGCTAGCACCGGTTACGATACAGCAAAACAAATGAAGGTCGTTAAAGAGTTTTTTTTAAACCTTTTTGCTGAAGCTCCGAACCGCATTAGTTATAGCTCAGAAAAACAAACGTTAGATAACATTCGTTGGAAAAGCGAGCGTATATCATTCTTGTTGGTGTTTCAAGGCAGTTCACTTCGACTGCGAACGAGATTATGTTACACAATTCTCGCGGCTACTGGCCGGTAAAAGTTGCTAGAAATTGATATAACCATTTATGTCAAAAACATTAAACGCGCTGGTAGGATAATACGTAGAGTTAAGCTAGAAGCGGCAGGCAGTAAGGTGAGCGTACATTTTCAGCGAGGACTACTACGGAGATCTGGATCTGAAGGCCATCCGTAAGAGCGAGCTCCTGGCTGGTCTCCCGCCAAACGGCAAGAACCGCGACGCGCCCACGCAGCTCAAACCCCGCCCCCAAAAGGAAAACTAAAAACATTTCCTACTCTTTAACCTTCTAATACTCACATAGTTAACTACAAACCTAACTTCTTCGCACACCGTCAGCAATAAAATTAATGATGCTGGCCGAATACAAAATGGTTTATTTAAATCAAGAAAAATAATGCTCATGGTGTGGGGAGAGTGGAGAGGTTTAAAATTCGAATGTTTAGTGAGTGAGCCAAGATTGATTTGTATTCATTTCTAGTTGCCAAATACATTTCTCGTTGTTTCCTTAAAAAATATCAAACAGTTTCAAGAGGCAGGTTAGGAAATTAGTAGAAATCATACAGCGGTAGAAATATTTATTTTTTTATATTGTATTTTAGTTTTTTGTAGTATCCTTTCCTTGCAATTGTATGAAGTTTTGTTTGTAACAATTTAGATTTGTATATTAAGCTGTTTGCATTTATGTCAAAACGTAGTTTTGTGCTAAATTCCCAATAGGACATCAGTGTTTCCGTATTTGTTTTTAACACCCATGACCTTGTAAATATATTTTTGTACTAAACTACTTCGCTGCGATTGAGTGTTGTTGTTTTGGTAGAAACTGTAATACTTAAGTTTTATTTTTAGTGATAAAATAAACAAAAATTATAAAAATTACCTGTTGTTGTACTTATTGAATGTATAGTTGCACTGTTGCACCATACTCCTAACATTTTCTATATACACGACCACTCTGTTTCCTATTTTATTGCATTCACTTTCTAATAACATTTTAATAACTTCTTGGTACTTTTAGTTATCTTCTTATCTCAAAATACTTATTGGTTTATAATAACCAACCTTTAGTAGCTACAACTGACCTTCCTCGGGAATAAAGGTATGTCTAATTATTATTTAACCCAAAATAATTGGTTAAAATTTTATATAAATTGGTGAGTCAAAATACGTTATATTATGCTTTTGCTATTAAAAGGACATGATCGATTTTTGACCATGCTATTATTAGAATAAAGCAGAAAATTTCTCAGCATGAATTTTGTGTAATTGATGACGGTGTTTTGAATTATCTAACAATACATTTACAGCGAGGATTACTACGGAGACGTCGACCTGAAAGCGCTGAAGAAATTGGGATTCTGAATGACACGGAGCGGCTCCAAGGACAGACTGAAAATAAATCCCTTCGACTTAATTTAAAAAACATAACGAAAGGCCTCTTCAGAAAAGTCATCGAACTCGTTTGAACTCTGTTAGTGCTTCGTTTGTTAGTGAACGTGTGTTTGGAAGGATTGTCTGTCTGAAGAGGCGCTCGAGACGGAATTGTGTTGTCGATGATTGGACTATTTTGTTTGGAATACGCCTATCACTTACACAAACTATTACTCATTACTTGGTCAACTGAGAATTTTATTGTTGCCAAAATTTCGAAATGAATTTCAGAGATTACCTTGACATGGCACCAACATTTGCATGTTGGTGCTGTGTCGACATTATCGTTTTAGTCATAAATGTTAAATTTAAGTTAAGTTAGTGAACATTTAAAATATTAATAAATGTAAATAAAACTTTTTTAACGTGTATTTTTCACTGTTTTTAATGATCCAATTTTCAAAGGTAAAAAAATGAGAAATTAAACTTAAATGATACAGGAAAAAATAACAAATAAAACCTTAAATTTTGAGTCTCTAGGTAGAGTACTCTACCTATTCATACATAATATTCCATTTATTCATACATAACTTATGTAGGCAAGATTATTAGTAATACTGTAGAACTAAAAAGATGTTTACTTCTTTTCATAAAATCATTCTAGTAAATGTAAATTTCAATCTTCCTACGTTGAAATATAATTCAAAATTATGGTAATATACTTTGACAAAAGCCTAAATAAATCAGTAAACATTATTAGTTTTGTATGCATTTACTAAGCAGGGAGATAGCTCAGTATTGATAAATAATACAATATTGCACTATTTTAATTTCGATATGAATATTAGCCTGTATATAGGATAAAGTATATCTTTTATTTCAATATTAGAACAGTTAATACCTTATTTGATATATAGTCCTTGACAAAATGAAGCAATGGCACATAAATTAATAATACGACATCACGAGCCTGTTTTCTGAAATAAAGATTTACCCCCTTATCCATAATAAAGTTATCAAACGTTGATTAGTTAAAATTCCGAAGTCTTTATCTGACAAGTGACATTTGTTGATCGAAAGAGTGAGACGGGGCACACTATTACACTGGTTTAGTTAAAAAGCGATTATGAATAAGGGGGTTAGAATAAAAATAAATAAATAGAAACAAAAAAGATCTATCAGCCTAAAGAAGTGTTTGTTGATATTAAAACTCTATATAAATATTACAGTGGATTTTAAACCTCAAGATCAGGCGAAATAATTGATAAATATTCAGAGATTAGAAAATATAGTCTATACTTTATATATATATATATATTATAAATATCCTGAGATATTCGTCACATACAGTTTGGAAACCAGATTAAACTGTTTTAAAATTACATGGGTCCAAAACTCGCAATTTTTGATCGAAAAAGGCGCAACTTATTGCTGATTTTTCAAGAATAAATATTTTTTTTGGAAAGATAATAAAATTAATATCCCATATTCCAAAGTATTAGCATGAAGATATTCAGTCACATAAAGAAAACTATTGCTGTCACGCTTAGGCATCAGCATTTCCCTCGGGACTGTTTGAGATAGCAACAGTAATAATAAATGTCAAACATGTGGTAACATCCTTAACAGTAAGGCAAAGGCAGCTTCAGCAGTTCCAGGTAGTGTAGTGCAACGTTAGGGAGCAAAATTATGGGTACGAACTCTATACAAACTCTTTCTTAGCTAAAAATAAATATCCTGGGACATTCCTCATACATGGCTATCTGATTCCAAACTAAGCAGAGCTTGTACTATGGAAACATATATATGATTAGACTTGTTAAGCAAAAATTTATAAGAAAACAGGCTCTTAATCTTAGAATGTAAGTTATCATTAGTTATTGAGCTGCAGTTGACGGATTGCATCTTGACGGGACATGGCGACGTGAGTCGACAACCAACCTGGAAAATAAAGAATAAGTATGATTTTTTATTATATACTACTAACGTGGAAAACAGATACACAGCCTGTCTGATGGTAAGCAGTTACCATAGTCTATACAGGATTGAAACAACAGGAATAGCGCTAGCGCATAGCCAAACCTGCAATATTGATGGTTTCAAAGTACGCAAAAGATCCATTTAAAAGATACCTTCTCAAAGGCTAAAATATTCGCTATTTCACGTTAGGGGAATATCTTTTCAAGGTAGCGGTTACCTAATACATGCACAATTATTGCTTACTAGCTGTGCCACGTGGTTTTCGCCCGCATTTCCGGGATAAAAAGTTTCTTATGTGTTAATCCAGAACATATTCTATTGGTGTGCCAAATTTCATCAAAATCCGTTCAGTAGTTTTTGCTTGAAAGAGTAACAAATATCCAAACAAACAAACTTTCGCGTTTATAATATTAAGTATATATACAATACTTTAGTTCAATTTCATGATGACTAAAAATTTTTTTACTGACACCAGATAAGTAGCAATTTTATTTAACATCTATTTCTTAGATGCGGAAATAGAGCTTGTACTATCTAAACCAGATAATAGATGATACAGACACAAAACACAGATAGGTTCGTGCACAAAAATGATCAACTTACTTTGACTATCAAACACAGTATTAGTAACTGTATTATCTACTGGCTTGGGAGGTATTGCTGCTGGAAATAATCCAGGCACTAATCCAGGAGTCTGCACTAATCCAGGAGTCTGTACTAGTCCAGGAACATGCACTGGTTCTAGACCTTGTATAGGCTCGGTTCCTGGTGAAGCTGCTGGTGGAGGCATAGGTCCAGGTGCAGCCGGAGCAGCTGGTATTGCTGGATTAGCTGGTGGTGAAAAAGCTGGAGGAATTTGTGACGTAGGCGAATTGCTGCAGTCAACGCGACTTGGGTAGTCGCATATACCTAGTACCTGGAATTACAAATGTTATAATTATTAAATATTGTGATGCAACTGATTATCCTAACTAATCCTAACTAATATTATAAATGCGAAAGTAACTCTGTCTTTCTGTCTGTTACGTTTTCCCGCTTAAACCGCTGAACCGATCGCGATGAAATTTGGCATGCATATAGCCTATGGTATGGAGAAGGACATAGGCTACTTTTTATCCCGGGAACGCGGGTGAAACCGCGCGGTTCAGCTAGTTTGCAAATAAAACAATTTAACTATAAACAAATCAAAATAATTAATGCCCTGCCAAAAAACAAACTAAAAGGTAAACAAATTATAGCCAGTGTCACTCGGGATGATGTAAGGATTCAAATGTTGTCCCATAAATCCAAAACTGTTCAGGCCTTTAAAAGTTATGGTGGAATAAAGAAACTCACAGACATACATGAAATCTGAAAAGATACTACACTCCTGTTTTTAGGTAGCAGGACTCCTTCCTAGCAATAAGCGATGGGGGATTAACAAAGCCTAGATACACAAAGGAAGTAGTTATCTTCTAGCTAGAGTTGATACCTTTATTATCACACTGAACCTTATAATCGATTGCCTCAACATCAATAGAATATTGAGTCTATAAACAACCATTGTAGGTATTGGCCCTGATTCTGTTGTTCATAACTAAACTAATTTTAATGTCACTATGTCTCTTTCTAACAAAGAACATAAGAAAAGGATGTAAGAAATTTAGTCCTGTCAAATTAGTCCAATGCTTGTTTTCAATATAAATTTAGTCGCCATCTATCGTGGTTACGTGGCAAAATAAGACGGTAAAGATTAATTTTACAACTTTAAATATGTTCTATTCTTTTTCAATAATGTTCGTAAGAAAGAGATGAGATGTGACTAAAATTAGTTTAGTGCGATTTACAACAGAATCAGCACCAGTATCCATAAAACTTGCTAGATGAAAATAAAATGGCGCCTACGATACACGACGACAAAACAACAAACAAGGTAGCCGATACAAGTTGAATCGATTAAAAAGGCATATAAGGCAAATAATAAAACGACTATCAACTCGTGTTGCCATAGTATCGAGTATCTGCATAATACGGATTATGAGAATATCAATACCTTAAGACGGATCCTGTAATAGTGCAACGGCCATGTGACTCACAATTCTTGGTGCTATAAGCAAAAGAGACTAAAAATCTGTTATAGGATGTCGATGCATTTATTGTGAATAGAGAGTAGGCGGGTAAAAGATGGGTCTGTGATGGGTATGCTATCACATTTTGTAGTAACGCTGCTGTATAAATAACCTTAAGAGAAATACGTGTTGATTATAATAATTGGTGGTTTTATAAGAAAAAGTAGGTAGGTCTTAAGCCCATCAAATTTAACGAAACAATTGTGAACCTACAGAAAGGTAATAAAAGTTTGTATTTACTTATTTACGTCAAAGTTTTTTCGTCTCTTACTCACACTGTCCTATGAACGGCATGCATTCATACTATCTTATCTAATCCAACACCCGGATTTCATCAACAGAAAAGGTTTTTTTAAGGCAATCTTGGCGTGGAAAGTACATTTTTCTTTGTACATTTCTCAGTTCATTCAGGTAATATGAAAGGTGTTGAATGCGGATGCTACCTGACTGTACGCGAGGTCGGCAGGACATTTGAATCTGACCGGCTGCCGGCTGACACACACGAAGAATTCATTGCAGTTCAACTGGTTTCTGAAAGCTTCGAAGTCTTTGTTGCATTGTGGTTCGGGCTTAGGTTGAGGCACTGAAAAGTTAAAGAAAATATGTTGTTTTACAGTTTAAACGACGATTGATTAATAAAAAAGTTACCTATTCACTACTCTATGACCTTCCAAGAATTAGCTGAACTTATAAAATATCATATATCTCTATATATAAAAATGAATCCCTATTTCACTTGGTCACGCCATAACTTGAGAACGACTTTACCGATTTCATCCATCTTTTTTTAAAAGTTTTCCAATACTCTGGAGAAGGTTCTTACGAAAAAAGTTTTTAGAAAGTTACGTAGAAAATTAGAAAATTTAAGATAACTTAACGGAAGAGTAGGGTAGGATATTTCGCTGGTGAAACCGCGGGGCGCAACTAGTTTTTAATACATTTGTAGGTAATAGAAAATAGTGTCATAAAGAAAGGTACCTAAACCTTTGGCCGGTCGTGAAACAGGTTAGGCTAAATCATTACGCGATAAGTACTTTCAAAATACGTCAATATTAGTAGATTATTAACCAAGGGGATAAAGCAGTGTCTTCTGTCGCGGGTGACGATTAAATCGCGAACGTAACGAAGGACTCGAGGTTTACTCCCGAGCGTAGCGAGGGTGTTAAAAACTTGTCCTGAGTCCTGAGTGTAGCGAGGGATTTATGTTCACCTAAGACTAAGACTTTACAGCTTTATCACCGAGGAGAATACTCTACATTTCGTACCATTTGCGAAAAAATTAACACAATAATAATATGAGATAAGCATTTATTAAAAATAATGACAATTAAAAGTAAAAGTTAACATTCGAAACATTGGTCCAATTATTGATAGAGAGAGTTACATTTTTGTTCGGTACATTTATTGTTGATGAGTTGATTTGCGTATTCCTTTTTCAAAAAGATGTATAATGCTTTATATACAAACTCAATGGTGTAAACACGATGTAGTTCAGTATAAATTTCGGTAAGTATTCCAAAAAATCACATTCTCCCCCTAGAGGATGAATGAAATTGAGTACAATTTTCTTTCCCGTTTTTTTAACAGATTAAAAATGACTATTGTTATGTTCGCTTTTTGTGGCATAGAATGTCACTTTTTTGAGCAAGTGGTACGAAAAGATGATTTTTGCATTTGACCGATACATTTTCTTGACAAAATATTTGTGAAACGCCACATCTCATTTTATAGTGAATTATTATATCTCCAATTGCATTAGGTCCCTCATGCAAGCAGGAACTTTACTATACATACAACTATTAAAAAAGGTCAAACACAAGTTAGCACAATTGTGCAATGGTGCTAACGACTAAATGATTTTATATAACTTGCTTGACACTTCCAGTTATGTAGGTACATAACACGTTTTCTAAGATGACACGACGATGCTTGCACAATTTTTTATTCTGTCTTCAATAATGTTAATGTAGGAAACAAGCTAATGATCGATTAAATACATTAAACATGTAGATTTTCATAAACCATACCATGAGTTTAGTCTTATATTACAGTTCTGTGAAGTGATGTGATGATTAAGTACATACGTTAATTATGATAATTATGTATTAATATACTAGCTGTCCCCTACGGTATCACCCGCGTTTCCGGGACATAAAAGCTTATGTCATTATCCATGTCATAGGCTACTTTCATGCTAAATTTCATCATGATTGGTTGTGTTGTGCCGTTGAGGCGTCGAGAAGTAACAAACAAACCCACATTCGAATTTATAATATTATAGTTAGGATATTCGTATGTATGTATACTATAGTATGAGTATGCGTCAATGACTCGCATCAAGTAACAAAGTTCAATCACACAGCTTTATTTAAATATTCGGAAAACATGCATCATTATCTTATCCATAATGCTCAAAATTATTGGTTAAGCAAATTCGCAGTACCTATATCAAAAGATTATATATTCGGATCCAGATTTATATGGGATATCGCTAAGCGGTTGGTTGACTCTTCACGAGACCAGAATGCTGGCCTTTTTTTTGGCTAAAGAATCAGCATTGCCATCCAACGTGGCAATGCTGCCAGCCTTCTGGGCACTTTTCCTGTTGACAGCGATGTGAACGAATTTTTTTACGCCCCGTAATTGTACATATTTTTATTATTCTTATTTTAGTATTAATATTAGTTTGTAAATTATGTACATAATTTATTTAGTGGTTAAATTACTCATCATATTTCTTATTTATATTCATAACTATATTAGGATATGAAGGTAAATTCTAACATAGATTTAGCTTAATCGCTTGGCTCGCGGTTAAAAATATAACAATTACATCAATTGTTATAATAGGACGCGCGTCCCTCGCGTAGTATAATATACTTAAGTATAAAATCGAACTGAGATTTACGCGACGTCCTAGTCCAGTCTCGTCCCGTTCAAGCACGTCCCATCCCTTATTAATCGTAGCTCGTAAAAACCCCCGGTAATGCTCTGAGCCGAGGTTCGTGCCCTACCTGGGGCTCTTTCAGGCGTTGTTACCTAAACTATTAATTACCGGTTGAGAACTTGCTCAACGTTTTGTCCACGTAAGGCTGACAAGAATCCCAGATCTAAAACCTGATTTACCTGATGATACATTGTTATATGAATAGGGTGCAATATAATAATTATAATACAATAATTTTGTTCTACAACAAATATACTTAACAAAGTACTTACTCTGCAATTTCCTGTTCTTACAATCAACATTATCATAATAATCGCAATATCCTTCAGGAGAGAACAGCAGACCGGTCGGACACTGCTGTTCCACCGCCCACCCATCCCAGCAGTTCAGGAAGTTATTGCAAAGACCTGGGGAAGGTATCTGAGCCCTCTTTCCCGCACATAACGGGTTGGGTTCGATCATAGGCTCCTGTTTGGGCGCAATAAAAATATTCTGGTAGTTAGGATCTCTGTTGATCTGCTGGATTACATTGTTTGATACTGGTATCACGAACGCCGAACCAATGGCCTGCTGTAAAGTTTATGAAATTAATGTAAAACAATTAAGAACAGAGAATAAAGAAAGGCTTCGAAATACCTAAAGTTTCCCTTCAAGTAGGTATTCACTTTTTAAACTTTAGCGTATTTAAAATAACAGATAATCAGGGATCTTTAAAAATAAATGGATTGTCTTTAATCTTTTGATCAGAAAATTAAGTCTCATGTAGATAAAGTCCCTTCAAAGAGCACGTAATTAAAGAATGTATGAAATACTGTTTCATTTTTTCAATTTAATATATATACTCACTCGTATAAAACTGAGGAATGGATTTAAGAAACTCCCGTAATTTGGTACATTATCAGCATTTAACGCCCAGTCCTGGAGGTAAGGATTCCTGTAGGTTTTCACCAGGTTGCCTTGTTCGTCGAAAACTGAAAAATAACACTAAGTAACTGAGACATTATACATTATTTCTCAAACATTTAGAGGTTCATAATTTTAAACGAATTCTTCCTAAAAAATGGTGCTTACTCATAAAGTGAATGCCCTAAAGCCGGAAGACATACGCTCAAAGGATAATTTACCTTTTAGCCTGTCCATTGCGTGTAGATACATTGACAGTTGAATAAAGGTCTGATGAATATTATAACTGCAGTTAGCATTCGATGGATATACAAAAAGAACAAAACCGACACGCCTTAAAACGAGTATGCCCCAACGGGCAATGCCACGCAATATATCCTTTGTGAACATCTCACACTTCACGTTTATTAATATAAACGGGAAGTGTTCTCTCCGTCTATCTGTATGTCTGTTATGATTTAAAGTTATTTTAATATGGTTAGTTTATACTGCGTTGATTATGGTTCAAAATTACGCATACGGAAAAAAAGAAATAAAGGAATTATTTCATGTAATTTTTTTTGTTTCATTTTATCTTATTGTATTTCATGCTTTATTGAAATTTTTATATAAATTATATTAAAAGTATCACAATGGCCTTATCACTAGAATAGCGATCTTAAACATGTTTTTTCATACATCAAAAATGTATTTACACTTTATAAGATGAAATTGAGAGCATCTTATCAGCCAAAAGAAAGAACAAGTTACTGTACGAGTCCGTACTAATTATGTTTCTCAACTGACTCTGATTTATTTAGAATTTTAGTTTATAATTTACTAGAACTAAGTGAAAACTTTACGTGAAAAGTGTTAACATGAGATTTAAGCTTTTGTATAGGGATGCTGTATATATTAACCCCCTTACTCATAAAGTGCTATTTAACTAATATACTGTTTAAATGGTCACGTAAATAATGTCACATTATTTGACAATGACAATAGAATGACGTTATTTATGTGACTCTTTAAACAGTATATTAGTTAAATAACGTTTTATGAGTAAGGGGGTTAATGTCAATAGACTATTTTAATGAACTCTAATAATTAGAGTCATCGGCAATCTAATAGATAGGTTTCAACTGCATTTTTTTATTACTTGTACTGGAGTTGAGTATAAAATCAAAATTAGTTGATAAAAAAACATTTAAATAAAGATCGGTGCGAAAAGAAGCCATGATAGAGTGAGATCATTTCTAGAGGCTATTCTGAAGATTTCTTTCTATGTGTGGTATGCTTACCACCTTCGGCTTCATGATGTGGTCAAACACACACCTAACATATGTTTCAATGAATGTTTTAGTATGACCGAAGAATATAGGCATGCCTAAGTCTGGCAAAAATCTACAAAATGTTGTCAAATGACAAAATACTTCTTATATCAAAAAGAGCCATAAGACTGACAAATAAAGCACAGTTTACACCCGTAGATTTTAAATTTCCAAATAAAAAATTGCTTAAGAGCTTTTGTTGTAAAAACATAAATTTTAGTAGTTTATGTGACGAACTTATATTATTAGTTAAGTGATATTTTGAGTTAAGCGCAAATAGTGCAAAACAATATTTTACCGCCATTGTCTCGAGACAGGTATATGACGGCTTTCAGTAATTTAATATCGCGGAATACTGGAAAAAAATCAAGGTGTATCATTACTTGTTTTTTTTTTTACTACTGTATATTAACTACAATTTTTTTTACCTGTTATTTCACAAAAGTATTAAAAACCATCGCGTGATCAATTTATACCTTGTTATTTACGTAATAGTCAAATAAATTTGATTTTTTAAATAATTTTATATTTAAAACCTAGAGAAGTTGTGATATAATTGAATAAATTAACTTTTTAACAAAAAATAAACCGCCTTCAAAGTACACTAAAAAGTTTGAAATAACTCTTATCTAACACTGTTTTGAAGTGAGCGAAATCGCATGACGTGTTCTGTAGAAAATATTTCGCTGACTTCAAAACAGTGTCAGATAAGAGTTATTTCATACTTTTTAGTGTTCCTTTTTACTTCTTCCGATATACAGAGTTCATTGATCATGGAGGCCTCTTAGTTAAATTAAGACATAAATAAGTCACATATTAAAGTTGTAAGTACCGAAAAATAAAGACTCTACATATAAGAACTCGTTATCCTTTAAAGTATGATACCTTATCACCTCTTGAAAAAGTAAATATCTATTCTTATATAGAAAAAATAATTTAAAAAAAACTATTTTGATTCGAATTCAGGAACCTTTGTGACATTACATATTTTGATTCGTAACTAAAAAGTTAAAAGTAGTAAATAGATTACACGATACTTATTACAGAAGTTTTTGAAGTTATTGGTCGGTGATCCATAATTAATTCAAAGAAGCATGGACAATGCAATAAAACTTTATAACGAGTATTAACTTGAAGTCGGTTAAAAATGAACAGGCCTGTAATAAACTTGAAAAAAAGATTAGATGCTAAAAAAAGATATACTTACATAACAATCTCTTCTGTCTTCCCTCACTAGGCGGTTTAGCTACCTCCGTGGTGCCTTCATCCCCGCGCCCACAAACAACTACAATCAGAATTAAAGTTAAAATCTTAATCATCGTCGATCCTTCTTACTAGCGAATGTGAAGTAAGGACAATGTCAGGGCTAAGAGTTAAACCTAGCTTATATAGCGTCGGACATCGAAAACAAGTACTCAAGTGTAGGTATGTACGTGGGTTCTAGTTTTAGCCTGGATGCCAAAGGAAAGCCTAAAAGGATAAGCTTGTTCCACAATATCAGCACAGTTTGTAATTTGCTTTATCTTTTTATAGGCTTAGGTGCTTTTTATGGTTTATTGCTGGGTGGCCTAATAAATTAGCGGAGTACAATGCGTAGGTTGACATTATTTTAAGATATAAAGTAATTGCTTATTTTTGTAATACAAGTTTGACTCTCTGCTGATTTATTTATCCTAGCTAATAAATCGAGTCTGAGTCTGAGAAGAGAAATAAGACGGCTGTTAAATAGTTATGTTAAGTAAATGCGTGACGAAATTATGAGGGCTAATGCGCTTGAATTCGCCGCGAGAGGCGCTAGTGTAGAGTGAGGTCTCTAGAAACGTCAAATGTACTGAAAGTTTTCTGGTTACGAGCTTTCATGGCGAATTTTCACTATTTATTCATGACTGGCGCAACACTGAGGCATGATCAATTTTTTATTTAGTTACTAGCTATGCCCCGCGGTTTCTCCCGCGTTCCAGGGATAAAAATATCATAGGCTGTCTGCATGCCTTTCATAATGAGTAGTTGAGGCGTGAAAGCTTAACAACTAAACAAATAAACTCACTTTCACATTTATAATATTAGTTAGGATAATCAGATATTCAACAACAGCGATAGGACCTCAATCGCTAGTGGCGCCAACTGGTGGGAAGAAAGGTAGCCCTAAATGTTCAGTTTTTCCTGTTTTCCTAGGCTAAAAAGTATTTATAAAGTGAAATCCTACCAAAATCGGTACAGTAGTTTAAAAAGACTTTCATGACAAGGTATTTTAAGTAAGATGATAGGGTCTAGCTGTCACTTTTGTATTTATTATGGTATACTAAAGCAAGAATGTCTTGGTATTTGTAGTTGAAAATAATCATACTTATACAGTTACCAGAATTAAATTTATCGCAACTGTAGATTAAAAATTCTTTGCAGGAAAAAATCTGATAGATTTACACCACACTGCACTTGATTTAAGTTCTTGAATGGGAGCTGATAAAATCCATACACCTAGCCAGATGAGTATTTCACAATATTGTATTCTTATAGATATCAATTATCATGAAAACTTGCAAGATTTACGTATATTCTACTATGCTTTTATTCATATCCTATAGAAACCGTTATCTTTAATATTTATGCTAATCGTGGTAACGCTACATTTATAAATTTATATGGTTGCTTATTTTCTCCACCTGTACTCAATTTATCCAATCTTCAGACTTGAGACTTTTTGGCGGAAACTTGCAGAGTGACGTTGCGTTTTCATTTTTATTATCATAAATTCGTGTATTTTGAGTATTATTGCATATTACCGGTGGTATTTTATCCAATAAAGATCAATCCATGTGCACCAGTGACGTGAAATGAAATGAATTATGTGTATCGTGTCTTTTCAAGTTGTCTCAAAAAGTCCGTGAAGAGTTTTAGTACAATGACCACCATTGTAGTAAAACATGACTTTGTGATTTATGTGAAAGTGATTTATTGTGATTAGAACTTATAATATAACTGGAAATTGGCAAAATACACAAGCCGTGTGAAGCAACTGAAAAAAAAAAAAAAAACCGCCGGCTCTTACCACTCTATATTAGAATCTTACAATGACATGGCGAGATGGGGCCCTTTAATATAATATTCCGATTTTCATCTGGACGCAAGCTCGCCGCGCAGTCATTAATCACACCCGTCATGTAGATCTCGGCTTTGAAGCTTTATTACATGTACTACAAGTATAAATTACAGATTGTTACGAAAAATAAAAGCGCAGTCGCATTAATGCAAATTGAAAATGGAATGGTTTACTTCCTTTTTTTATTTTTAAAGTTGCTTATTGACAAGGAGGTGCGTAATGAATTACTTCCGAAGGTTTTGATTTGTATTTTAATGACATACTCTTTTTTAAATTTAAATAAAAACTACTTTACAAACTTACAGTAGCTGATATGGGATAAACAATTTTATATTGAAAAATATTAAAGATTGAAATAGTATTTGTTACCCTCTGTCAACTCTAGCATATATTGATCTAAAAATATAAATAAATACTCACACTGACTCTGGATAAGTGACATTGCGTGCTTGGATGAATGCAAGTGTGGATCCCGGTTTCTATCCGTAAATGGCAGTTTCCTTTCATCAGGACTTTTGCTATGCCTTTTTAGGTATATTACATGGATCTAAAAATATATATGTACGGGTAGAATGTGACGTTAGGCGGCATTGAATTATACTGTTGTTTACTGCTGGCTTTTTAAAGGTTCTCTCTCCCGCTTTATACGCCATTTTATCTTTAAATTTATGAATTGATAGGTTTAAAAATGGTTTCATTTCTCGATTCAAGTAACTATTCTTCTGTACCTCCAGATTGTTTTATGTTCATCGATATTTTAAGTCCTAATACAGTGCTTGCTGCTCCCAAAAATTTTGAATCGGAGGTTTCTCACCTGGGTGCATACTATGAGATCATCAGTATATTTTGCTTTCCGACCGATTACTTCCCCCTTTCTTTGATGTTCTGTATATTTGCAGAAGTAACTGAGACTATGGTCGGAGACTGTTTATAAAGATACGAAAGATTTTTTTCTCTAATGCAACATTTCGTCAAAGTTAGTAAACAAGCTTAAGGCCCGCTATATAGTAAGTGGTTACGCTTGCATCAAACGGGGCATCAGTCACGCGTTACCGACCCTTTCCCTTCCCCAATGATTTCTGGTGACTACTTACGCACAGGAACACAACATAAAGTTATTTGGCTGCGGTATTCTGTAAGGTGGAGGTACTTCCCCAGTCGAGCTGCTCATTGAGCGAAATAACATTATGCTCTATCTCTCTTAAACTGCAATATCAACTGCTGAACATTTTATATTAACTTTCAAGTTCTAATAATGTTTAGTTATCATTGTGGCTGTACCCGCGAAGGTTTCTCACATGCTTTTATTGCACTAAGTTTACTTAATTACGCTAGAACATACGCCAACGCCTTCCGCCAGCTAAAATAATTATTCACTCCATTTCTTTCAATCCTGTTCTTAAACTAGCTTAGGTAATAAAGTAACATAGGCTTAATTAGTATACGTGAACTATTTCAATTGCTGAATATTGCTAGTTATTTTTACACGACTGTCATAAAAGTGTATTTTTTTCAGGCTTCATGTATTTTAATCAGTTTATTTGTTCCAACATAAATTTTAAATGGTTGAATCGTTTTAGGATGAGAGAGGTTACCTCAACTGTCAAAATGATAAATAATGATCATGTAATGATCACATTACTTGTCATGACTCGCGCGCAATACGGTGTATCGAGCGCACGTATTAATAGCGGTTCTAACAACTACGGTGTATAGTTTTTGTTAACAACCCACATAAATAATTAATAGAAAAAATGGAAGTAAATAGCAAAGGTGATCAAATTAATATATTATTGAGTGATTCGGAAATACTTAACGAATGTGAACGTGAGTTGGAAAGCATAATGGAACAAAGTAACGAGAGAATTGTGGACAAAAGAATGAGGGAAAAAAGTGAAAATAGTAGTGAGGACGGCTTCATTACAGTTACTAGAAGGCGTCCTAAGCGTTTATTGAGGAGTGATTCTTTAAATAGTGGGCGTTCTACTAATGAGAGAGTGAACATAATTGAACGAGAAAACATGGTAGAAAAGTTTGAAATCTGTGTAACATCGTTGGAATTACTCCCAAAGCAAATGGCCATGGCAAGATTATTAAAAACATGTAATATTAAAAATATTATTGGAATTAAATATAAAAGCCCATATAAAGTTCTCGTACAATTTGATACGAAGGAAAATGCCGCAAAATTATTAGATTGCCAAAAATTTATAGAATTGGGTTATAGAACTCAAATGACCAATGAAGTTAATATGTCATATGGAGTAGTGAAAGGTGTTGATCTAAATATGAAAGAAGAAGAAATAATAAAAATATTAAAATGCGATACCCATATAGCATCTGTACGAAGATTAAAGCGATTAAATGCAGACGGTTCGTATAGGGTTTAAAAGTTCTACTTTACCACCATATGTTTTTGCATACGAATGTAGGTTCAAAGTTGAACCATATGCCTTTCCAGTAACCCAATGCTCCGGATGTTGGAAGTTCGGTCATATAAAAAAATGTTGTCCATTAAAAAAGGTATTATGTCCAAAATGCGGAGACACTCACGAAAACTGTGATTCGAAAGAATATAAATGCTTGAACTGTAAGGGTCCTCACATGGCGCTTGATAAAACGTGTCCTATGTTTACAAAAGAGAAAGATATACGGATTATAATGTCTGACAAAAATATCACTTACAGAAAAGCCCTAGCTATCTATATTGACAATAACCGTAAAAAAAATAATCAACAACGAGATTTATTCACTAACCAAGAACCTGCAAACGTCATAAATAATAAAACACAGAATATTAGTTCTAGAAAGTCGTACAGCAGTGCAGTAGAAACAAACCATACTGCTGAACAGGAAATGTCAGACTCGAACAATAGTTTTGAAGATGATAATATAAATATCAATAGTCAATATAATCAAAACCAGGAAGTACATGCAGGAAAAAAGAAGAAAATTAAGAATAAAAGAAAACCTCATCAACCTCATTTTGTTGAAGATGACGATATGGATTCCACTGAAATACCTACACAAAATGACAAAACGAGACAAGAAAACTACAAGAAAAGAGAAAAAAAGAAAGTTGAAGAGAGTTTCATATCAAAAGTAAAAGAAATAATCATGTCCGATTATAATTTTGAAGAGAAGGTTATGTTAATATTGAAAATTGTGTGGGAAAAAGTTAAAAATCTGTTTATGGAATTTATATCAGGAGGAGATATATGGGAGTCATTTTTAAAAATAATCAATGGATAGATACAAACCTAAGGATTTCCGGATCAATATAATTCAATGGAATTCACAAAGCCTAAAGCCGAAATTAGGAATCTTTGATGCTCTTTTAAATCAGGAAAATACTCACATCGCTATAGTGAGTGAAACATGGCTTAGTTCGGAATCTGCAGTGAACTTAGCGGGGTATAATGTATATCGAAGGGATAGGATGGATTCTTACGGTGGAGTTGCTATTATTTGTCAGAAAACACTTCAAACTCAAGTATGTATTACTAATTTAAATACAAGGGGAATATAACTATTACATATTAAAGTTTTAAATTGTAAAAATTTAGAAAATATTGTGGCCATTTATTGTCCACCTTCTGTACGAACAAACCAAACTGATTGGGATAATATATTTATGAAGTTTTCGAATAAAACTCTAATAGCAGGTGATTTTAACGGACACCACACCAATTGGTCTGTTAAAAATGACTCCAGAGGTTTTCAGTTACTTAATTCATCCTTATCACATGGTTTTGTTTCTCTAAATAATGGAAGTGCCACCAGAGTTAAATTGGTTACCGGTATTCTACAACAATCGTCGCCGGATATATCTTTTGTATCGTCAGACGTAGCTATACATTTTGAATGGCAAGTTTTTAATGAAAACCTAGGTAGCGACCATCTCGTTGTTAAAATTAAATTAAACTATCGAGATACTCTCAATTTTAATGTAAAACGTAATCTCAAGAAAGCCGATTGGAGCTCTTTTCGTGAAAATTTAACAAAATCGTTATCTGGATATAATTATTCTGAAAATCTAAATGTTCAAGATTTATATGATCACTTTATAGATCAAATTAATATTTCTGCCAATAATAGTATACCATTTACAAAAACATGTACAAATCCCAAAAGTCTTTTTAAGCCTAAGGATTATTGGAATCAGTCTTTATCCCTTATTGTTGCACAACGAAGAGAAGCTCTTCGTAATTTTCGTCGAAATCCCACACCAGATAATTTAAAAAAACTTGAAGATAAAGTAAATGAAAGCCAACAAAAGATAGGCAAAGCCAAATCTGCTAATTGGCAAAAATTTTGTAACACTATAGATGAAACAACATCAGTTTCAGAGATGTGGCGTCGTATGCGGTGGATGAAGGGATACCGACAAAGTCAATTTCATGCGTCTAAGGAGAAAAAAGAAGAACTCTTATGTTCACTTTGTCCGGATTCTGTTTCAAACTTACCACCTAATTTAGTATCTTCAAATCGACATCTTGAATTAAAATTAACATTACACGAACTTAATTGCTGCCTAAAAAAAAAAGATACGACCCCAGGTGCAGATGGCATTAGCTATTCAATGATTTTAAACCTTCCCAATGTTGGTAAACTGTATCTCCTTCATATTTATAATCTTATCTTTCAGTCAAGTTATATCCCCAAATAATGGCGAAACATACTAGTTATTCCTTTTTTACTTTTTTGTAATCTGTGGATAGCGTAGTTGGTCTGACTTTGATAATATTTTTATAACTTTGTACCATGTATAACCAATTATTGTCATTCTGTTTGTTGTCCTGAATAAAATAAAATAAAAATAAAATAAAATAAAATTCCAATCCCCAAAATGGCCCATGGAACAAATACTGACCCAAAACTTAGACCAATATCACTCATAGCATGTTTATGCAAGATATTTCACACCATGATAGCAAAGCGCCTCGAATGGTTTGTAGAAAATAAAAAAATCTTATCACCTTATGCAACTGGCTTTAGAAGAGCTCAGTCCTGTTTAGATTGCTTAGTTCGACTTATTTCACACATTCAAATAGGATATTCTAAAAATATTCCAACACTTGCTTGCTTTTTGGACATTGAAAATGCCTACAATAATGTTTCTGTCACTCAAGTAGTTAAGGTTCTTGATGAATTAAAGGTTGGTAGTAAAATATGTCAATACTTATGGTCATTCTTAAATGAAAGGCATCTTACGATTAAAGGTGACCGAGATGAAGAGGTTATCACTAGATGGACAAACAAAGGATTAGCGCAGGGAGATCCGATCTCACCTTTACTTTTTAACATAGTGACATACAGAGTATGTCACGAAATACAAGATGTGTTCGTATCTCAATATGCTGATGATTTTGTTTTTTACACGAGTCATAAGGATATTGTGACCTGTGAAAATAACATTCAAAATGCCTTATCTGCTATGGTGATTATGTTGGAGGAACTTGAGTTACAGTTATCACCCATCAAATCACAAGTTTGTATTTTTACTAGAGGGCGTAAGAGATATCGAATTGAATTAAAAATTAATAATTATAATCTAGCCTCAACGGACTGTTTAAAATATTTAGGGATGTGGCTGGACAAGTCCCTACTATGGGGGAAACATATTAATGAAGTTGTTGAAAAGACACAAAAATATTTAAATCTTTTGAAAGTGTTAGCTGGACCCGGGTGGGGTGTCCATTCTAAACATTTGCGCCGTTTATATATATCTTTGATTAGAAGTAGGATTGATTTTGGAAGTTTTTTATATGATAGTAGCGCAAAAACACATGTATCAAAATTAGACAAAGTTCAAAATCAGGCACTCAGGGTTGTGGGCGGATTTATAAAAAGTTCACCTATCCACGTTATGGAGAGTGAGCTTTGTCTACCACCTTTATATTTGAGAAGAAAATTTTTAGCCTATAAATACTGCTTGAAAATGAAATCTTGGACAAATAATATATCTGTTGAGTTACTATCTGAACTTAGTACTTTTCGGGACAGCAGATATTGGGTAAATAAGAAAAAACCCTTGCTTATGACGTCCAATAATGAAATGTTGACTGATGTAAGTGCGTCTAACCCATTAGAAATGTTTACTCTAAGTGTTTGGATTAGTTACATAATTTTAGATAATACGATATTAATTAATTTGGAAAGTATTAAGGGTCCTAAGGATACATATAACAAAGATGAAATAAAATGTAATGTGATAAAAGAATTAGATGAAAAATATAGAGGATGGAATAAAATATATACTGATGGTTCTAAGACCGCTTATGGGCAAGGGGCTGCTTTTTATGAACCAAGGCAAAATGTTTGTCATACATTTAAAATAATTTCTAATGTATCAATAATGACTGTGGAATTAGTTGCAATCTCAGAAGCTCTATACTATATGGGTAACATCAGCCACCAAAATCTTGTCATATTTACGGACAGTAAAAGTGCTCTGCAACATTTGGCTCGATGCGCCTCTGGACATAGCAGAGGTGTATCGATAGCCTATACAATCCTTAAAAAAATTCATGAAATGAATCAAAATGGAACGCAACTGAGATTGCATTGGATTCCATCTCATATAGGTCTAAAGGGTAACGAAGAGGCTGATAATTTAGCAAAAAAAGCTATTTTAGAAGGTCAAGAAAAAAATATTCTTCCGCATTACTCAGAAGTTCTAACAAAATACAAAAATAAATGTTATAAGGAATGGAAAGAATGCTTCGATATAATTTCAAAAGAAAAAGGGATTTGGTATAAGGCTATACAGGGTCAGCCTCTTCGTCTACCCTGGTTTGCTAATATAAAACTGAGCCGAAAACATGTGATACTGGCACATAGACTACGTTCGGGACACATTCCATCAAGAAAGTTTGGACACCTTATGAAAAAAGTAGATTCGCCTAACTGTGATGTTTGTAATATTATTTAATGATCAAACGAACTTACCTGAAGTGAAGTTCGATCTTAATTGTCCTGTCTTCGTCGGAGAGATTTATTTTGATCACACATAGGTAGTAGCTCCCGCTACTCCTCGACTCACTCGCACATAGTTTAGCGCTAGATAGAGAAATAACTATCCCACAACAGCGCGTGACGTAATGACGCACTCAGAACGATAACAACATTGATACTATGGGGTAAGAATGGTCATTCAGACCAAAGGGTTGGGAGGGACCTTAAATCTCTCCGACGAAGACAGGACAATTAAGATCGAACTTCACTTCAGGTAAGTTCGTTTGATCATTAAATTGTCCTGTCTTCGTCTTTCGAGATTTATTTTGATCACATGTAGATGTTTAGAGAAGTTATCAATGTTGTGGAATGGGTAATAAAATTATTTTTTATAATTTGTATAATCAAATACACATTACATAAAATAGCGTATACGCCATAACCAAAAAATATTGAAACCAATAACTCATAAGACAACTATCTTTTATAACAAAACAAAATTACATCATAATAATTAATAAGTGACATTATATTAATGATTAATGAAACAAAGCACCTACAAAATTTAATTCTGATCAATTGGCCTGTTATAAAAAATTGCGAACACATAAAACTGATCCGACCAACCGGCAGTCCTCCTAATCGTGTCGACACTAACGCCGGTCAACCGCGCGGCTGAGGTGGCAACGTGACGTGTACTGTGCGCGCTGAACACCAAAGTGTCGACACCACTGGCAGTGAGGGTTTGTTTAGCCCACCGACCAATAGTCTGCGAGGAAGCCGGTTAATAGGGTTTCCTACATGTCAAAATTAGTTTATTATCCGTACCAATTATATGAGATTCAGTCACATCTTCACATGCTTTCAGTGTCTCAGCAGAACAAACACAAGGACGCTGGTGAAAAAAGATTTACCTATTCCCGAAGTCTTAGTAATGTCTGTGATAGTAATTACAATTCTGACATTATTAATTCTAATGTTAGGAAGTTTTATTATTGATAATATATAGTTTGGCATCCATGTCCAGAGGCCAAAGCTCAAAGAACAACTAACGTTTTACTTGATTTTTCTATAGTTATTAAATTATTTGTATACATATTAGCAAAATAATTGAGCACAATGTTAGGATTCCTCTTAAAAAACGTCCCTAAAAATCTATTGACTCGTTCGTCTTCGCCACCTTATTTCCGGAAATAAGAGATCGAGCAGAACGATGATTGATTAAAGTTCCGTATAAAGAAACGTTATCTAAGCAATCAATTAGAAAAGCCAACATATTGTAAATAGCAGTTTTTTTTTTTTTATTAAATTTTAATAAATATACTAGGACATTCCTCACGATCCCAAACTACGCAGAGCTTGTACTATGGAAACCAAACTACTGATATAATATATATACTACTTTTTGTTTGTAAATACATACTAAATATACATAATTACACTCAGACTCAAGACATACAGGCATTATCATGCACACAAATATATGTCCTGTGTGGGAATCAACCCCACGACCTGCGGCGCGATAGGATCGTCAACTGGTCCGCCATTCCGGATGAATGTTCCTAGCCCGGCAATACTCCCATACCATTGTTTAAAGCTAGTGGCATACTGAGGTTTTGTACTATTGGACAAAAGTGAAAGAATTACATTCAAAGCTGATGATGGAACTTGCTGTCTGAAAAATGCTTCACTGATAAAACATAGGTATAATACTGTAAATAGCCAGGGAAATGTGACGGTGAAGCAGGTGAATTTCTCTGAAATTAGATGAAAGTAAGAACTTGACAGGAGGAATTATTACAATCGCACTGACAGCGAGGGAAATCCATCTTTTTATCAATACCTTGAGCAGAATGAGGAAAGGCAAATAAAAACATATTCCATTTAATTGTTAAGTATAAAGTCATCCGTAAGTAACAGCAGGGCAAGCTGCTGTAAGAGTATCTAAATAACGAGCAAAACTTCGAATATGTAGGTAGGCTTTCAGTTTTTATCATTTGATTAGTACGCACCATTATATCATGTTTCTTTTTATCTGGAAATTCCAGGGTCATTGAATTTGAATTGATAATGAACACAAAAAAATATATACATGAATTTCTTGGAATCAGAGAGCTTTTTTTTTTTTGATAATTATCAAAAAACCAAGTTTCATGAGACATGATACAGTTTCATTTAGGTTTCTAAGACATTTAATATAACTACCCCCAGAGTAACAACTATCGTCCAAGTAAAAAATAGATCTGTAACTTCGAGAACGCAGACTAGTCGCGACCTCGCGACCAATTTCAAATTTTGTGAATGTATGGGGGCAAGGTAAAACTAAAAAATTCATACAAATCCTTAATGAAATAGAAACGGATGATCATTGTGTATAGTCAGCGGTTCTCAAACTTTTTTGGTGACGGACCCCTTTTGTGTGTGGTTGTAAAATTTCGAATTATTTATTTGAATTTACTTTCCGAACTTGTCTTCTTAAAGAATGTATTTTACCCAGTAATATCGTGGAGTCCCCACAGAGGCTTTGCAGGGCCCCAGGGCTCCACGGAGCACACTTTGAGTATGGCTGGTGTATACGAACTAAATAGAAGGCCTCTTTGAGGTCAATATTAACCATAAAGCAACCAAGGGAGACTAGTTTTATCGCAGTTCAAATGTCCTCCATTTTAAAATGGCGGGTAAGTATAAAAAAACATTGAATTTTTTAAGGATTAAAGTTAAACCTTTTCTCGCCATTACTTTATATAAGGGACGAGAAATATATTTGAAACAAACTCATCTTTACAAGATGCACAGTTACGAATAGTTCCAATTTCAATGAGCCTTACTATAATTCATTGTTTATGTAAGACATGTCAACTTTATATAAAGATAACTCAGGATATAGAACCTGAAAAGGTTTCTCTAAGAAAGAGATTTTGTAACCTGATACAGTATTCAAAATTGTTTCGCCGTCGGTCAAAGCCCTGCCTCAATATAATATAGCATGTACCTCAGGTGTTAATACTTGTATTCGTTGGGCGCCACTGATGACATCTGCTTACGGCGTTTCCCATCTCTTTGCAGTTCGCTATATCAGCGGCCCACTCAGTCTTTTCGGCCTCATACCAGGGTTTGTAAAAGCTCCGGGTCCGCCAAGGTGTCGATTTCGCAGATTGGTGGCACATCGCTTACAGGAGGGACGTCTTGTGTTGGCTGGCTGGTCGACGGGTTGGGGTGGTGGATCGACAGGCAGTTACGGTGGAGGCAGTGGTTCGATAGGTGGCAAGTGGACAGGCGGCGGTGGCGGCGCGAGCGGGTCGACGGGCAGCAACGCGACAAGCACAAGGTACACAGGTGCAAAGCTGGCGCGTGAGCTGCTGGTGACTACCACGGATAACCGCGGGATTAAGTGACATGTCCACATCGTTTTTGGTAAAAAGTTATCGGTTAATATCTCGTATCAACTCCTCAAAGTAGCTACTGATCAATATCTCGTATTGATTCTGAGGCAAAAAATTACAATCTAACTTATTATTGTGTTAGATCGAAGAAAAGTGGGGCCTATATTTGTTTATGATAATAACTTCAACGTGATAATACGTTCCAAATGTGATTATTAAAATAATAATTATTTATATTAAATTTTGAGGGTAATTTTACATACCATTAATCGATTCAATACGGCATCTATTTCGATCCAATCTTTTCCTTTTCCATCGATCTTCATCATAACTTTCATCGATTCTCCTTTTCGGCATTATAAATATAAAATGAAATAGGAAACAATGCACTTGAAACCTAGTGAAAATAAAACGTAGAACCTTTTTCACTATGTGCGGTAGCCGTGAGCGCACGGAAACGAATGAGTGCATCATTACGTCACGCGCTGTTGTGGGATAGTTATTTCTCTATCTAGCGCTAAACTATGTGCGAGTGAGTCGAGGAGTAGCGGGAGCTACTACCTATGTGTGATCAAAATAAATCTCGAAAGACGAAGACAGGACAATTGATGATGTCCAACATTTGTTGATGGAGTGTGTCAAAAACCGAGGTGCGAGAGAAACATTAATACGAACATTAAACATCAACTTAATGGATGTCGGTGTAATACAAAGTATTTTGGCTGATCCGACATCCATTGCTGCAAAGATGATTTTTGACCTAGCCAATTGAAGTGGTTTTTCGACAAATGAATGTATATTCGTTTGATTTATTTTGCACGTTAGAATATGTATAATGTAGTTTTGTTTAGACCAGAAGCTTATTTTGAGTCAACATTGTTCTTGTTTAGTTTAGGTTATGATGGGACTGACATATCCTTATAGGATAAAAGTCCCAAAAAAAAAAAAGAAAAAAAAAAAAAAAATTACTTGTCATTTTGACAGTTACTCTCACCAAAGGATCCCAACGTGACAAATTTATTTTCATAAATTATATACATGCTTGGCTTGGTTATATTTATTTATGACGCCTATATAAATATTTGAGGCAATAATTACAGCTTGATGATAAAAGTCAGGCACTTAACAGCAAATATGAACCTGCCCATTCTATATACAAAGCCTATAGCACTAAAAATAAATAGAGAAGGTACCATGCATTAGTTAATAATTCACTTTGATTGACAACTTGAAATTGGAAGCCAACGAACCGTGCATCCAACCTAGTCGTCAGATGCACAGGGTAACATGATAGAGGTGCCTTTTGGAAGAGACTTAAGGTCGGGACCCTTTTAGAATTTTCAGCAGTTGTTTTTTTTGCATTTTAATTTTGTTTTCACATTTAAAATAACGGACAATTATAATCGAAGAACCAATGTATAGTTCTCAAACGTTTTGCATACAAAATGACTGGCTTGCCAGTAGGATCAAAGCGTTTATTCGCTCAAAGAGCAGCTCGACTAGGGAAGTACATCCACCTTACAGAATACGGCAGCCAAATAACTTTTGGATTCCTGCAGTAAGCATGGTCGCCAGAGCTCATCTGAGAAGGGTCGACAATGCGTGAATGATTCCTTATGTGTTGCAAAAGCGTCCATATAGGGCTACGGGAACTGCTTACCACCAGGCGGGCCGTAAACCCAAATCAAAACGCAAAATTGTTCGCATGTTTAATTCAAGATTTTGTGGGGGTCACCGCAGCCGTTACCTTAGTTTATGTCGTTTTCCATACAAAATAAACTGTCCACAAACATTCACGGTGACTTAATGTGGAAATTGTGGCAAATTGCGCAGACGAATGTGGCACGAACTCTGAGTGCAACAACAGTTAGATAAACTGGAAGATATCATGTATAGTTTAATACGAGGAAGTGATACAATGGACTTGACTCTCAGGCTTATGCTTAAAAAAAGAAGATTTTTACGTTTTTTTTTAATGTCAAACGTATTAACAAGTTTGGCATTAAGGTGCTATTTATAAAGACATTAAAAGGTTTATTAAACTGAAGCTTGAGTTTCATTTGTTTTTGTGCAATATTTTAGTTATTTGTTATGGTGTATTTTTATTATACTTAACACCACTCAGTTACTCCTAGTTAGTCCTTTGTCTCTCCAGAGGCTGAGGTTCTAACCCGCGCATACGTTTAGGATCTTCAGAGATACGCGGGGCCAGCTTTTGTACCGAGGTAAGTGGATAGAGCTGATAAGCGAGTAACTTTTGGTCTTATCAGTTTTGTAACAGCCTTATTTATTATAACTATGATATATATTATTATGATATATATATTATTAGAACTAGGTAGTTTAATATTTCAATTATTACCCTCATTAGCAATAAAACATTATATTTATTGCTCAATTAACTAGTACCTACATATCAGTGTTAAATAGTATTCTATTATGCAACTTACAGTTTGTTTATTTTAAAAATTAATATTGTGGTAAATAGAGTCTTATGACATATAATAGTAAGGTTACAATTGTCTTAAGCTTAATAGTACATATACCCCCTATCAAACGTTGATTAGCTAAAATTCCGAATGAATGTCTTTATCTGACACGTGAAATTTGGTGATAGAAAGAGTGAGACGGGGCACACTATTACACTGATTTAGTTAAAAAGCGATTATGAATAAGGGGGTTGGATTTTAAACTAGACTATAACCCTAACTCGTTTTCACAGCATGCACAAGTTATACAATATTAGTTATATTTCAACTAGTAAATAAATCTATAATCATAACAAATATCTGATAAATTAGAACAAAGTGAAACTGCTACTGCATTGAGATGACTTTCTAGCACGCGCATCAGATGAAAGCGATATTTAATTTGATGAGCACGCGACACTTTTTTATTAATTATACATTAACTGATATTACCTATCATATCCGTTGTTATATGCCAAGGATCCAACAGTAGGTTGACCACTAGCCTACCTCAACTGAACCGCAGTGGGCACGCGTGGTGATTTCCCATTCCCTTTCACCCTCATTTGTGAAAGGAGTCCTGTGCTCAACAGTGGGATATCATAGGCTGATGATGATGATGCCAAGGATGCCCACTACTGATACATATACAGATAGATCTCTCTTATACTTAACTAAAATTATACCAACATATAGCGCTTTATACAGCGGAGTGGTTAAAACTACTTGAGATTAAGTCGGAGCGCGGCACTTACGGTACATAGATCACAACTGATTTAAAAATATTTGATCAATTTTAGGAGAATTAGATTGTCTATAGATTGTTTTAAATGCTTACTCGTGAATATTTTTGTCTGTTAGTTCAGTCAAAGTAGAGTTTAGGTTCATAAAATCATGTGGTAACAAGTTTATAATATACTAGCTGACGAGCGCGGTTTCACCCGCGTTCCCGGGATAAAAAGTAGTCTATGTCCTTCTCCATACCATAGGCTATATGCATGCCAAATTTAATCGCGATCGGTTCAGCGGTTTAAGCGGGAAAGCGTAACAGACAGACAGACAGAGTTACAATATTAGATAGGATTCAGTACCTGGGTGAACGAGCTTTGCTCGAAAATTTGGACCTTCTTTATATATCTTAGCTAGATACATTTTATGCTTCCAAAAATCCCAATATTGCAAATTTCATCAAAATACGGTATAGAATTATTTCGTGGATAAATCCTCATATAATATCCGATTGCCAAAGGGACGCCCGGCTATGCCAGATTTTTACCGACTAAAACCCTATGGTGGTCACCATTTGCGCTGTAGAGAGGGTCGGGTTCTCGGTTCAGAATGCGTATCAGAGTACCCGACGGCGCTTAGATAGTCTGTACTGATGAAAGTGTCTCGCTGACATGATGAGCTGTGATCACAACAATCCATCATCCTCCTTAGGGCCACTTCTGGGTGCTCTAGTCCCCTGCCTCGATTGTCGATATCCCCTGACAGGGGCTTTTCTAATCCTCAGCCAGCACAATCTAAATTGATTTAAGAAAGCATTGAATACTGCGGGAATGTACCTATAATATTGAAGTTATGTAGGTTATAAACAAAATGTACCAGAGTATGGCATGCAACTTTGTTTTTGCTTTCATTAAAATTAATTTAAAAGAGGAGATGTCAATTATAAAGCACTTACCCTTTTTCAAAAAATGCTCGCGAAATTCTTCCGACATGACCTTTAGTTTAAATTAAACATTGTTACCAACATGATAAAAAACGTTAAAAAACATTACTATTGTTGTCGATCACATGTTTATTTTTAATGTTTTGTTGTTGAATATTGATCACTTCACACAAGCAATTTGAGTTATTAAGATACCAATCAGATGAATTTTTATTTATTTTCAACTTGTAGAGTGAATTGAATAAATTTCCTGACATGTAGCGTATAAAAGGTTTTGTGTTATATTGAATATTCATTGTTGTTTTAACAACTGAGTGGGTCGGTTGGATTTTAAACGTATCCACATAAGTATTAACTCTTACCTGGTTATTCACCCGCGTTTTTGGGCCAAAAATATAGATACTTTTTTCATCTTCAGGTATTAAACTACCTTTTGTAGCGACTGAATGGAATACATCAGATATAAAGTTTCTTTTGTCCTGGATATATCATATGTCCTATAAATAGGGTATTTTTTTACGAATTAGAGCATGAGTAAAACTGTGAGGACAGTTTGTATAATATAAAGGTGAGTCTACGCTAGGCGAGCCGAGCACAAGAACAAGCGTTTGGCTCGCCCTCGACTGCGCACCGCCAATAGGCTAGATCAGTGTTTTTCAATCTGTGGGTCGGGACCCCTAGGGGGTCGTGAAACCTTAATCAGGGGGTCGCCAGCAGAAGAAAAAAGGCAAGGTAGACTTCGCGCAAGCGGGCGTCCAACTTACCTCTTACTTGGTTGCAAACCTCTTGCGGCTTCTTGCAGACTAATAAGTAAGGGTATCAAAAAAAAATTTATCGTAGTCTTTTAATTTATAGATTCTTTGTCTGTCTGACAAGGGGGTTGCCAGATTTTTTTTAAGCTGTAAGAGGTTCGTAAAATCGAGATTGAAAAACACTGGGTTTGATGACTAAAAAATTATATTAGTCAGTTAAAGGCTGCAACTTTATAAGTCGCAGGTCCGGCCTCATATGGAGTACTGTTGTCATCTATGGGCGGGAGCACCTGGATACCAGCTTGGGCCTTTAGACTCGGTTCAGCGACGTGCCATCAGAATTGTTGACGATCCCAAGCTTACAAGCGGTTTAGAGCCCCTTAGTCTGAGGAGAGACTTTGCCTCCTTATGTGTGTTCTACCGCTTGTATAACGGAGAGTGTTCTAAAGAATTGTTCGACTTGATGCCCACAGCTACTTTCCACCATCGCAACTCTCGCCATCGACGGGGAGTCCATCCTCACATATTGAAACCAGAATTGTTTTGAACTGTGCGGGCTCAAAGGAGTTTTCTTCCGCGGACGCTCAGATTGTGGAATGAGCTCCGCGCCGTGGTTTTCCCATTGGAGTACAGCATGGGGTTCTTCAAAAAGGGTGTGAAGAGATTTCTTCAGGGTCGGCAACGCGCGAGTGATGCCCCTGGTGTTGCAAGCGTCGATAGGCTACGGTAACTGCTTACCATCAGGCGGACCGTATGCTTGTTTGCCACCTTAGTGGTATAAAAAAAAATATATATATATTAGTCCATGATTAACATTATCAAAAAATATTAGACACGTATTTTATCTTTTGTAAATTAAACAAAAAAATACGAAGAAGTTCCATGTGACGTCACGTTACACGACCGTGTGTTGAAGTTCCATGTGACGTCACGTTATAGTACACTTTTTGCTCTAAAGTGACGTCACGAGCCCCCACCCGAACATTGACTCGCTTTATATTGTACATTTTTAATGATTTGGTAAAGCAAAAAATACTTGATAAATATTTTAACTGACGGACTAATTAGAATTATATTTTTTTTACCTGGGAATCATCCCTATTGTCGGTTTTTTAACAAAACAAAGGGATGCGCATTGCGCTAGTGGACAGTGATTATTGTAGGCTCGTAAGTCCACAAATGACGTCCAAGCCAAAACGCGAAGAGCGGCTTGGCTCATGCTCGGCTCGCCTAACATAGATCCACCATAAGATTCATCGGAACCATGGGAGAAAAACTGTGTATATGAAGCTAATGTTTCTAACGTAAACTTAGCAGAGAAAAGTTAAAAAGAAATTATGAGATAAAATGAACAAAGACTTAATAAACGTCTCTATTTTGCAATTCAAAGCCTAATTTTTAACAATTACACAGTGTTCACATACTAATTGCATTTGAAAATTGAGCCACATATCCGGTTTATGATCGTGTAAACTATGTATCGCTAATGTAGCCTACATTCTTCATTAAGTTGAGAAACATAATTGCGCAACGTAGGTTATTAGCACTAAGAACCTGACAATTATGTAAGATTGTTTTGTTGGTTTGTTCACAAAGTTGACATATTATTGATGTTTATTGTACTTAATTAATATAAGAATAAAATTACCTAAAAAAATGCTTTTTTTTTATCAAAAATTATTTTTCTTTTAACATTATATTAGCGTATTAAATACCACAGAGGTTTATTATCATCCTGATTGAATTATGGCTATCTTTGGTGATTACGTCTTGTAGCAATAAACATGTTTTCATAGACTGACATATATTTTTTAAATAGTCCAACGTAATAAATAAATACGTTGTAATCTTAATTATGTAAGTTACGATTCATATTAAATAATAAAATTTCCAAACTTACGTTTGTAGAGAGTATCAGTTCCAACTTTTATCACTAGATGGCGTTACTTAGAGTGTATTGCAGAATTTTATGCAAGTTTTATATTCGCGATGATATTGAGTGTAAAAAAACAAATATTGACGTCAATTACTTATATTACTTTAGAAAAGAGTAAAAACGGCTTTGAAGCAGATGATTTTCCATATCAGGAACAGGAATCTACCATTAGTAGGTATCTGGCCTGTCTGTCCTAACGTTATGAGTTTTCCTAACGCTCACTACTACTAAATTCTACTTCATGAAGAATTATCTAATCAAAAACCAATAAACCACTATTAAAAAGTACATTAACAGCATTTTGGCATTCAATTGCTAATTTCCTTGCAGTACACGTAGAACAATAACAGGATTTGAAGTCTGACGAGAGCTTGTACATAAGAGAAAGGGATGGGTGTACATATTTAGTAATTTGAGCGAGCGAGAGGGAGATATCAACGTAACCTTTCGCTGAGCTGTTCTACAGCTAAGAATGGATGACAAAAAGTGTGTAAGTCAGTGCGGTATAGAGTGCGGTACGGGCGTCATACGAGCATCATAAAATTTAGATAGGTCACTAAAAAGTGACATTTAAGTTATATATAAGTGACACATAGGTTAGTGTTTTTATATAACGCAAGATGGCGTTTCGTTCATGCGTGGGAGTCATTTTCCTAGGCTGTTTAGTCGGTAAGTAAAAGTTTGTTTTAATAAATAAAAAATAATTGTATATTTTATTCAATTAAAAACGAATAAATTGAATAGTGATAATGATTTGCTATTTTCAAATAAAAATACTTTCTATTTTTTTTATTATACCTACAGTGACCTATTTCGTTTGACCTTTAACAACTAATTATTCAACTTGTTTTACAATATGTCAAGCAACCAGTTGGCCTTGGGATACAGAATTACTATTCCTGTCTAATTTGAATGTTAGCAACTACACAGGTTTTAATCGAATACAGATGTTTCGAAAACATTTCGAAATTAATCGTTATTAGCGGCATAAATCAAGTTAACAGCGAAAATAAAGGTCATACCTTCCATTTATTTCAAACAACAGCTTTATGGTATGTTTGCGACGGAAAGACATCAACGCGTTCGCTTCGTGTTTTCGTAGTACATTATTTTTGTCGTAGCATTTTCGTAGCTATTATGGGAAAAACAACTCTATAGCATGAACCATAAAATTTAACTTATCTGAATCCTGAATATGGATGAAAATTTCTAACTGCTTTTTGAATGCAAAAGTTTGTGTAGGTATGTCCAATACTCAATCAAGCCATAATAGCTTAATTAATTTAGATGAAATTAGACATATAAATAAATTATATCTTGGATACCGAGAAAACGGTTAATACTTGGAGCTGATGCTAATTACAAATAAGAATGTTCATTACGACTTATCAGGCATAGATCCAGTTCTACAGATGAGTTATTGCTGATTATGGCCATAAAGGGGGCACACATGCTATCAAAACATTTTACACATTCTTTGATACACGCATGCGCACTTAATTGTTTACTTAATGATAACTTGGAAGAACAATTCTATAAAGAGGTTTTAGATACAGACTGTTTATAATTCAATACGTATCTTAACTGGAGTAGAAAGCTTTGGACAATGACTGTTATGTAGATATGTGACTTTCTAAATCCTTTCTAGTACTACCGAAATAAAGCAAATGCATCAATGAAATGTGTTGATTATTTACTAAACAGTTGTATGGTCAAGATAACTTAGTTAGATTGGATGCCATGCTGGTTTGAATCCTGAAATAAAGGACTATGGCACGGTGTATTTTGTAGTACCTTTAGTTGTGGTGTATTCCAGGAGCTGTACTTACTTTGTATGCTTACCACTTTCAGATAAATCTCTCATCATGGTAATATGGTGGTTAAATCAGATTATTATGTTATACTCTACTTATCCTAGAATCTGCTCCATATCATAAATCGATGATATCCTAGAATCTGCTCCATATTATTAGTCGATGATATCCTAGAATCTGCTTCATATCATTAGTTGATGATATCCTAGAATCTGCTCCATATCATAAATTGATAATTTCCTACAATCTGCTCCATATCATCAGTCGATGATATCTTAGAATCTGCTTCATATCATTAGTTGATGATATCCTAGAATCTGCTCAATATCATTACTCGATGATATCCTAGAATCTGCTCCATATCAATAGTCGATGACATTCTATAACGTGCTCCATAACATTAGTCGATGATATCCTAGAATCTGTTTTATATCATTATTCGATGATATCTTATAATCTGCTCCATATCATAAATCGATGATATCCTAGAATCTGCTTCATATCATTAATCGATGACATCCTAGAATCTACTCCATATCATTAATCGATGATATCTTGGAATTTGCTTCTTATCATTAAACGATTATATCCTAGAACCTGCTCTATCATTAATCGATGATATCCTAGAATCTTCTCCATATAATTCGTTGCAATCGAGAGACAGTTAGTTTGAGTACCTTTAGGTTTTTTAAAGGTCGGCAACATATTGGTAATTAACCTGTAATTATTAATGTCTGTAGTTATAAAAATATTTATCTAGTATACATCATAATGAGTAATTAATTTTGAAACATAAAATAATCATTATTTATCGTGGTAATGACATTTTATGAGGAGGAATGAAAGCCACTTGTCTAAAAGAAACTGGATGGACCGAAAAATGTATGGATGGATTTTGTGAAGAATGGAGTAAATGCTGATATGATGGATGGAAATAGAAAGCCAAATAGAAGAAGCAAATTATATTACGTCAACCTCAAATAATTGGGAACAAGACAGTAGACGATTATGAAAATAATTTCAAATTACTGCAATAACTATACCAAGTCAAACGAACGTATTGTTCAGGTACAATGAAGGTTATCAATTATAGATAACGTTTAAACACTAGTGTTTGGACACAGACGGTTGACTTTCGTTCGGTTAACAAAAAGCTACGCGTGGTTAGGTAACAGAGAAATCAGCGCTGACTGTTGCTTCACCACTCTGTATTTACCTTTTAATTTTGATGTTGGAATATCTGAAATATGTCTACAGACTAAAGAGTATTCAAAAATGTTCACAGACATTTATTTTCTTTTTATAGATCCTTCCAAATGTGAAAATTCTAGGATTAAATAGGTGATGTACCACAACGTTTGATATTATAATTTTTTATAAGCTAGAATGCATATTACATTATTTAACCACCTTCTTATTGATTCTCCTAATTAAATAGAATATATTTGCACGTCTATTTGTTTATCTTAACCAAGTGGTCGTAGAGCTCTTTCATTTATACCCGATTTCCAAGGTCCCAAGGCGGTTCCCGACGGATCTTATAATTTCACAGCATAAAAAATATTCTAGGTTTTAGTCTTATTTACGTTTTGGTGCTTGTTTGCCACCTTAGTGGTAAAAAGAAACACCTTTTTTAGTATCTGAAATTCAAGTTTTTCATAATTATGTATAGTTATAGTACACGCGTCCTATCCAAGAGCCAACGGGTTAATTTAGTCTGTGTAACAATCTTATCGAAATGTGTGCAGCCATGAGGGCATAATTTAGAAACAAAATAAATATGTTCCTAATGGTAAAATATGCAAAAGTTGTAGTCCGTATAAACATACACACAAACTTGAATTCATAATATTAGTAGGATATTAATAACTAGCTGATCCTTGTGCTTTCACACGTGTTCCTGGGATAAATAGTAGCCTGTTCCGTTCCATAGCATAGGCTATCTGCCTGTCAAATTTAATCGTGTTCGGTTGAGTAGGTAAGGCAACAACGTAACATATAAACAATCAAACAAACTCACATTCGCATTTATAATATTAGTTAGGATATTAATCTTCACGATAATAACCTACGAGTAAATCTAGAACTGTAACTCTACATGATTTCTGTTGCCGGTAACATAATCGTTCTGTGATATTTATTGCCCCATTTCTGAGAAGGCTAAGGGTTATTAATTTACACTAGTAATATAATGTTACTGAAATACTACAATACTTAAAATTAATAACTCTTGCGCGTGATTAAGGTTGCCAGAGCTCATCGGGAAGTGAGGAAAGGACGGTAACCTGCGAATGATGTCTCTGGGGTTGCAACTGCTTATAGGCTATTACAGTAGTACCCAACTAATATGGCTTACCGATGTACTTGCGCAGAAGATACATTTTCAAAGCGCGGGAAACGCTATTGGTCGGCAGCTGTCGCCATGTTAGCGCGCGCCGTGCGGAGGGGCGTGACTTGCGAGTGAGACGGAACTGACAGCTGCAGTGTATTATGAACCTTATAGTAGTGATCTAAGGTTGATTGTAAGTTATAAGCTTCTTTCGTTAATCTTCGGGGCCATACTTTCTTTTCTGTGCGAACGAAGATTCACGACGCGCCATATCAGTTGGGTACTACTTTAACTGCTTACCAACAGGAGTATGCTTGTTTGCCGACTCAGTTGTATAAAAGTAAGTTAAGTTGTAATTGACGGGCTAGTTGGCGCAGTTGGTAAATTCACCTTACGCGCCGCAGGTCGTGGGTTCGATTCTCACACAGGACATGCATTTGTGTGCATGAACATGTCTGTATGTCCTGAGTCTGAGTGTAATTATGTATATTAAGTATGTATTTACAAACGAAAAGTAATATAATTATGTATTATATCAGTTATCTGGTTTCCATAGTACAAGCTCTGCTTAGTTTGGGATCAGATGACCGTGTGTGAGGAATGTCCCAGGTTTTTTTTTTAAAAAGCAATAATTTGCGTCCCCCTAAACATTACATACCACTCATAAAACGTGAATATAATATGTTTGTCTGTGAACATTTTACTGAAGTAGGTATATTGTAACTAGCTTATACCACGGCCTCGTTCTTGTTGCTTACGTCACTCTCTGGCCTATAAACTATATCTATGAAAAAGTTCACGTCGATCCGTAATTACGTGAAAGAAGTACAATCCTTCACATATATAAGTAAGAAGGTCAAGTTTAATTTGAAGTTTTGAACCATATCTGGTTTCCATATTAAATTATTATTAGTATTATTTTAAATTATTTATTATTCTTGAAATGTTTTCGTTTATGGTACACAATATACCAGAAAAAGGTCCACGGTGCATACATTTACACAGGCTTTTTAATACTTTGCCTGAAGAAAAACACAAGGCTATATATTTATGTATATATTAGCCACTGATATCCCAACTATAATATTATAAATGTGAATGCGAGTTTGTTTATTTGTTATGCTTTCACGCCTCAACTACTCAACCGATCATCATCTTTGGCATGCACATGGCCTATGATATGGTTATCTATACCATAGGCTCCAGAAGGACAAAGACTACTTTTTTATTCCGGGAACGTGAGTGAAACCGCGGGGGACAGCTAGGTGAATTTTTATTTTTATTTTTTACATCTATCTATATACTCGTATATAAAATTCAAAGTCCTGACTGACTGACTGATTGACTTATATAACAATGTTCAGCTTAAACCACTGGTCCTAGAGACATGAAATTTAGAGGGCATATTCTTTGTTTAGTGTAGGTATCCACAAAGAAAGGGTTTTTCGCAATTCCACCCCTAAGGGGGTAAAATAGGGGATTGTATGAAAGTCCGTCAGTTACGAAGTGAGGATCCTCAAATTTTGTGTTTAGGCTGAAGTGTCTCAGCGTTTTTAATAATTCCACCATCGAAGCGGTATGAAGTTGTTTTGTTTTGTTTTATTGTTGTAGAAAAATATGTCATGTCTTTCCTGTAGGCCACGCGGGCAAAGCCGCGAGCAGAAGCTAGTTTCATATAACACAAGAACAGGGATAGGTTACTTTTATGTCATTATTTTTTCCTGTTAATGTCTGTAGAGAGCAAAGCAATCTAGTCACGCATGAACGCAACCTTCCTCAAGATCAACGCTCAATTTGCCAGGAAGTCTGCGTACGGCTCAATGTGAACTACTTTTGCTTATGTTAATAACATAACTGGTATCGCATGCGCATAATTCACGTACACGCGGTATTTGTGACCGATCTATATAGTTTAGATCTATTTATGATTTAAATAACCTTGCAATATTTATTTAAAGAGTAGCGAGTTCCCTTTATTTACTACCTTATGCCTTAGGACTTAAAGTGGGAAATTGTTTCTAAAATTAAACAAAATAAAAATAATATTAAATATTTTTTTTTTAAATTAATGGTTCATCATTGTTATTGTTCCCATCATTGTTAAAACTACTGTAGAGTACTGGTTGCTCTAATCAAAAAGTCATTATTTTATTCAGTTTAGGTCTTGATCATCATCAGCCTATGGTCGTCCACTGCTGGAGATAGGCCTTTCCTAATAGTCGCCACATCTTCCGGTCCTCCACTTTTTCACATCCACCATACCGCCCGCCAACGTTTGCAGGTCATCGGTCCACCTAGCAGAGGGGCATCCCACACTCCGCTTGCCTGTGGTCTCCAGTTAAGAACTCGTTTACCCCATCGGCCTGCCCACTGCCACTTCAGCTTACTTATTCTCAGAGCTATGTCGGTTAATTTAGTTCTCCGCCGGATCTCATCGTTGCGAACTCTGTCCTTGAGAGAAACCCCGAGCATAGCTTTTTCCATTGCCCGCTGAGCGACTTTAAACTTGTGGATCAGGCCAATTATCAAAGACCACGTTTCAGCAGCGCAGCGTTTTAGGTCATGAACGTCATAGTTGACTCTACCACTGCACTATTCTAAATACAGTTAAACCGAGAAGAAAAACTCCGTATTTGATCTTGTTCTGCTAGCTAAAAACTAACCCCCTTACTCATAAAAAGTTTATTAACTAATATACTGTTTAAAGGATCACGTAAATAACGGTGCTATTGTCATTGTCAAATAATGTGACATTATTTACGTGGCCATTTAAACAGTATATTAGTTAAATAGCGCTTTATAGGTAAGGGGGAAAGTTATATGGTAAACTTTCCTCCTTTATAGGTAAGGTCAATTTAAATAACATTAATTAATATTGGATATAATTTTTGTTATTTTCAGTATTAGCATCATCAGCAGGCCCGAAAGGCAGGAGGAAGCCAGCGAACCCTCCCCCCAGGCCCCAGGCTGACACAGAACGTGATGCAGAGATCACCAACTCCTGCCCTGAAGACGGATATTTTGCTGATGCCGAGCAGTGCGATAAATACTACGAATGCAGGTAAGAAATAAAAAAAAGACAATCGTTTAGACTCGCACAAAAAAAAGCATAAAAGACATTAAAGATTTGTGTGAGGTCAAAAAGGTACCCATCAGTTTAGGCATTTTGTTTAAAATATATCCACTAAAAACATGATATGTAAAGATAGTTTGAAAGTCTTGTGGTTCAACTCTATCTCACGTTGAGTTAGGTAATGATGTTCCTGAGGGTGGAAAGCACACAAAGACTTGATAAGAAATCATCAATCAATTGTAATTGGCGAAACACTCGGTATAAAGATGCTAGTTCGTGGTTCTCCTTTCAATAATTTCGCTTTTTGGGTCTATAATCGCACGCTTATAAACCCAAAAAGCGAAACTATCTCGTTGGAATTTCTAAAACAATTTAAATAAATAACATTGTTAAGTTTAGTAACACTTTATTGAAATAATCTCTTTTTTTATATATTATCTCCTTTTTTATAAACATATCTTTGTATTATTTTTAAAGTTGTAGATATGTGTAAAACAAAAACAATTAGTATTCTTAAATGTTAAAGCGAAGCAACTGAACTTTAGATTGTAATGTTGTACCCCGTTAATTTACCATAAATAAACTTTAAATATACCAAAGATTTATCACCGTACCCAAAATCGTTTGTGTAATGAACATATGTATTCCTTTAAAATTTTCCTTGTTGGTTCGTTGACTCAGACATTCGTACCTCAACAAACAATTTCATGCGTATTTTTTATTATTACTGATAAGATCAATGTAAAAAGATAAATGTCAGATGATTGTGTGCGAAGAATGTCCCAGGATACCTTTTTATTTATGTTTTGTTGTAAGACATGTACAAAAGAATAAATATTTATTTTGAGTGAAAATAATATTATTATAGTATAGATAGAGAGACTCGTCCCGAAGATAAACATTTTTCAGGAGACAAATAATAATAAAAACTAGAAAGAAAGAAAGAAAGAAAAGATATTTATTGCCCCACAGGGTGAAAGTATACACTAATTTTAACAAATTTTTATTAAGAAAAAGAAAAAATACAGAAACATAATCTATGTGTACACACTTAAGTACCTGATTATAATTATTTATAGTATGTTGCGTGGGGTCAGAAGGTACCTCAGCATAAAGCTAACTACTATAAACTAAACCTAATATCTAAAAATAAAACTATAGAAGGAAAAATTAGATAGCTCAAAGATATATTTTAAGAGTAGCTCTTTAATTCTTGAAGTTTTCTTTGATAAGGATCCTAATTTCTAATGCTAACGTTCTCGCCTTAGCAATTAGAAGTTGATGAAGTCTTGATATATTCATGTTCAAATAGTTAAGCAAGTCAAGATCAACAAGTTAAAGGCGTGTAGTAAAGACTTCGAACGCCAACACGAATGTTCCGGGTTCGAATCCGACAATGAGCTTGAGCTTTCGTTGTAGGAAAACATTGATAAGAAATCATAGTACGATTTAGGGTACTTTGTAGTACCCACCCTCATGTTGAGAATATGTCGTCAAGCACCTATCGGTGTATTCAGCCAGCTGTACATGAGAGCCAGTTCCTTCTAGGCTTTATGTACTTACCACCTTCAGGAACATCGTCACTGATCAATGTGAGATTGTGGTCAAACACAAGCCTATACGTAGTAAAAAAAAATATTTTCGTAACTAACATGTGATGTTATATATTTCAGGAATGGCGAGATCATCGAGAAGCTCTGCCCTGACGGTATGGTGTTCAATGACTACAGCCCTGAAGAGGAAAAGTGCGACTTACCTTTCAACTTAGATTGCTCGGCGCGACCTAAGTTACGTAAGTAACACAAGATATTAAATATTATAATGCGTAACGGAAAGGGCTATATCCCAGAAAGCGAAAGAGAAAATTGTATAGTAGCAAGTGCCGTGAAATGATAATGACCCTTATATACCGGTGACACGACTTGGAAGCAAACATTTGTTATGAATTTTTGAGTAATTTATTTTGAACTTTTTATAATCTTTCTTTACCCTATATATGGGTAGATAGGGGAGGAATTCGTAATATTTTTCATTTATTACGCTGCGAACCCCTGTATGACATCAAGGGGATGGTTCTATGGGAAGGTTTTGTTTTTTCTAAATCAAGTTTGCATACTATTTCAATAGATTATCTACTCTGGAAGTTCATGTAGGCATTTCAATATAATTAAAAAAACCTTTATTTTGTCAACCTTATTTTGATTTCTTCATGGAAAATGGTGCGCTAAAATGGCTCTCACAGAGGAATGGAAGAATATTCCCCAAAATCCTATTAGGAACTTAGTGGTATCGTATAAGACAATTAATGTTGTCTCATTAATTCCCTGTGTTATGAACAATGTGGAAAAAGCGATGTTTTGCAAGCTATTTATAGCAAAATGGCGGTTAACTCGGACTGAAACTGCTTCGACTCTAGTTTGAACAGTCGGATACTAAATGTGAATTTACAGTACGTTTTATTGCATATGTGTTTTATTGCAGAATGTAGCGGTAATTTGACCTCTACAATACAATTGTTGAAGTATCTGCGGTAAATAATAATTCATTGGTCGCTTTATCATTCTTGACACGTGTTTGAGTCGATTGACTTTATAATAGTAGGTACGGACATACAAACAGTATTAGGGTTCATCATCATCATATCAGCCTAAAGATGTCCACTGCTGAACATAGGCCTCCCCCATTAACATCCACCTGGAACGGTTTTGAGCCGCTTGCATCCAGCGACGCCCAGCAACTCTGACCGGGTCGTCGATTCACCTGGTTCCCGGTCGTCGTGAAGATATACCGTACCTTCCCGAACTAGTATTAGGTATTAAATATATTAAACGTCGTATTAGGGTTGGATATGACTAAATAATGTAAATTATTATATAAAATAGTAAGTGACATTGTCATTTTTAAAATATGTACATATTATCACAAAATCCGTTTTATTAACTCATTTTCTCAATACCTCTCTCTACGATGACCTGTGAATATTGTATGTCAATCTAATGCAAAACGTGTCATAACCCTAAATAGATATACATCAACCGATGACACGTCTGTCGCATCACCAGAATACAGATTATACATAAATACCGAGGGTCACCGGTGCTCGAAACAACTTTCCAATCTCAAAGGAAGTATGGCCTTGGTGCGCGGCACGAGGCAGATTTTATTGTAAAATCACTTATACCTATTGGGTGGGCGGAAATGTCTGTTGCTACCTCTAATCAATGGTAATTAGGTTCATAACATGATTTACGTATGGTTGTTATCATCATCATCATCATATCAGCCCATAGATGTCCACTGCTGAACATAGGCCTCCCCCATTGATTTCCACTTCGAACGGTTCCGGGCCGCTTGCATCCAGCGGCGCCCAGTGACTCTGACCAGGTCGTCGCTCCACCTGGTGGGAGGTCGTCCCGCTCGGCGCTTTCCAATACGTGGTCGCCACTCGAGAACCTTTCTTCCCCATCGGTTATCGGCTCTTCGAGCGATGTGGCCTGCCCATTGCCACTTCAGCTTACTGACTCTACGAGCTATGTCCGTCGTTTTCGTTCTCCTACGAATGTCCTCATTACGGACCCTGTCACGTAGAGAAATTCCGAGCATAGCTCGTTCCATAGCTCGCTGAGTGACTCTAAGCTTATTTATGCGGCCAGCAGTAAAAGACCACGTCTCTGTCCCGTATGTCATCACTGGTAACACGCACTGATTGAAGACCTTTGTCTTCAGACTCTGAGGTGGTTGATGTATGGTCGGTGATGGTTGTTATAGTGTTTACCAAATAATTTAGTGGTAATAATAATATTCAGGTCAAATCTACACAACTATATTTAAATCTGAAAAAAGGTTACGATTAACCCCCTTACTCATAAAACATTATTTAACTAATAAGCTGATTAAGTGGTCACCTAAATAACGTCAAATTGTTTGACAATCACAGCAAGGTCACGTTATTTATTTGACCATTTATTCAGTAGATTTAGTTAAATAGCGTTTATGAGTAAGGCCGTAAGTGTTTAGGTGTCCCTGAAAAGGAATTGAATTGAAAAAAGTTGATGATGGGCCGGGTGGAGTTTTAAAGATGCCATATTTTAGAAACCTATGTTGGGCAAGTCATGCTGAAATTAAACCAAAACAGAATTCTCAGATTATTTCTTACTTTTGTACATTATGATCCAGCGAGGTTGATCTTTTGTATGAAAATATTTCGTTTTTTTTTGAGAATTCTATATTGGTCCCGTAGTTTACCCAAGGCGTTTAGGCTAGGCGACTTTTTTGGATTTCATTGTTAGCCGATTCATAAGCAAAGCAATCGACTTATCTTCCATGATTAATCTAACTTCACTACTTATTTTTACCATCAGAAACTCCAATCCCATCTCTCCACTGCGTGCGCCAGAACGGCTACTTCTCACACGAGGACCCAAAGGAATGCGGAAAGTTCTACTACTGCGTCGACGGCAAGTTCAACATGATCACGTGCCCCGACGGCCTGGTGTACAACGACAAGACTGGCATCTGCACGTGGCCTGATGAGGCGAAGAAGAAGGGCTGCGGTGCTGCTGGTGATTATCTATTTTTTTATTTAGCCAATAAAATAATTTAAGAGAGGTAGAGCATAGCGTTTATTCGGTCAAGAGCAGCTCGACTGGTGAAGTACCTCCATCTTACAGAATAGCGCAGCCAAATAACTTTGTGTTGTGTAAAGTTGTGTTCCTGCGCGTGAGTAAGGTCGCCAGAGCTCTTAGGGGTGGGGGAAGGTTCGGTAACGCGTGAGCGATGCTTTGTATGTTGCAAGAGTCCATATGGCTATGGTAACCGCTTACCATCATAAGGGCCGTATGCTTTTTTACCGACTTTCAGTCGTATGTAAAAAAAGTAAGATTGTAAAACAAAATAAGTTGTTGAGTTTCTCGCCTGTTCTTCTCAGTTGAAGGTCGACTAAAGAACTGGTGGTAACTTCAGTAGCTTTAACCTGCATAAGTGCCCTACTAGGGCCTAAATTGAATAAATGGCTTTAGCTTATATCTTTAATTTGAGAGGATTGCAGTAAGTTGGCGATAGTACAAATTATTTAGTGTGTAATGCATTGGCACCAAAATAGTCTCATACTGTGCGGTTTCAAAGAAGCTTATGACCGCCATCGCTCAGGTTGCAGATTGAGCTTCCTAAGAGCAATAGGCAAGTCGACTACTGTTCATACCTCCTCCATGACTTTTCATATCAAACGATCCTGAATCCTCTCAGCCAGCTCTCTAAACTATATCTTTTTATTCCAGAGGTGTTCAACTTCTCATGTCCCCCTGTGAACGAGACGTTTGGTCTGACCCACCCTCGCTACGCTGACCCTGATGACTGTCAGTTCTTCTACGTGTGCATCAATGGTAATACCCCCAGGAGGTCTGGCTGCAAGCTTGGACAGGCTTTCGATGATGACAGCAAGAAGTGCGAGTGGGCGAGGAAAATACCTGAATGGTGAGTAACTTCTTTGAAATATTTGTAGGTATTTTATTAACTATGGGTTTGTGTTTAATCACAATCTCATGGTGGTAGTGGTGATTTAGTTAAAAGTGTTGAGTTCATAAAGAATAAAACACAACTGGCTGTTAAATGCCGGAAAATATCGAGTGGTCCTTGACGGTATGTTTTCAACATGACGGTGGTAGCCGGCCATGTGATTAGGTTCTACAAATCCACCAACGTGCTAAGGTTTCCTGATGTTTCATCATCATCATCTGCCTGCCCTGTTCCCAATCATTTGGGGTCGGCACAATATGTATGCTTCTTCCATTCGTCTCTTCTATCCGTCATACTAGCATCCACTCCTTTCTTACCCATGTCAACTTTCACACAATCCATCCATCTCTTTTTTGGTCTTCCTCTTCCCGTATATCCATCTACTTTCATATTCATCACTTTTTTAGTGACGTGGCTTTCATTTCTCCTCATAACATGTTTCCTGATGTTTACTTTTACCTAAAGCTCAAGCTTAGTATAGGACTCGAATCTACGACTTTAGTCGACCACTGAGCTGGACGACCTACCACCAGGTGGACCGACGACCTGGTCAGAGCCGTTGGGCGCCACTGGATGCAAACGGCCCAAAACCGTTCGAAGTCGAAAGCAATGGAGGAGGCATATGTTCAGCAGTGGACATCCCCGGGCTGATATAATGATGATGACCACTGGGCTATCACCGCCGTATAATGTTAATGTTATAATATGTTACATATTGTCAATTCTAAAGAAAATTTTATCCTTTTTTGAACTAAGTGTGCTTCTCCCTTGGCCTTGTCAACAAACACAAACCAGAAACAAAATGAGATATTTTTTTTAACAACGCAATTTTACTTAAATTTTTCTGAGTATTATTATTTTTAATGATGAATTAAATAACTGAACTAATTGTTTGATTACAGCGCTGACTGGTACAAAGGCCAGCTGACTGATGCTGAATTGGAAGCCCTGGAGAACCCGCCCACCAGCAAGCCACGTCGCAAGCCTCAACGCCCGCACAAAGGGAAAGTGCTGGATACTGAAGAAGAATAGTATTCATCTAGCTCTAGTTAGGTTAATAAAGTTAGACGATTTAAGTACTCTTGTGTTTTTGTTCTACATAACTGCTATCAATGTTTTTAGAAGTAATAGAGGTAGATAGGTTATAAGCGATTCGCGAGTGGCACGTTAAAACTTTGCTAGTTAGCTCACTTGAGCTATTAATCGCGTCAGAGCGTCAACGACATGACATGTATGACAGTGTGCTATTTATGAAGTTAATATTATGTCGGTAACCTATCTACCTCTTTACTTATAATATCATTGCCTATCCCATAAAACGAAATTTCTAGTTTATTCTAAAATTCCTAGTACGATTTCCTTTGCATCGCGGAGAAAAGTAACAATAAAAACTGACATATCCAAACTATTTTCTAAAATGTAATTCTTTCTTTTCTATGACGTGCTTGTCAGTTTTGGCATTATCCTAAGTATGTCAATAAATGAAATATTGCTTTATGAATAACAAATGTATTATTTACAAATCCCATCCTCGGTATTAGATTTGTAAATAATACATTTGTTATTCATAAAGCAATATTTCATTTTCACGATACCGATATGTCCGGCATGTAATTCGTCGAGTACTGTGCTACGTAAATTGGATGGAATTATGACGCGTGTACCTTTCAAGATGCAATCGTCTTGAAGTGTTAGCTCATTGTCTCCGTAACCATGTTCTCTTAAAGACCTTCCTGTTTGTAAGCTCTCTAGAAGCATTTGTAGTTCTGGATCTTTCCGGGTTTCAACAGTTTTCTCCTGATCGATATTCAACGTATGTATTTGTTGTTTTTGGTATATACAATGTTGGTCCGCTGTTTTTTGTGGTATTTCTACAGGGAGGGTCAGCGTTTGCATTATTTTTAGATTGTCGAAATTCTATATCGTAATCAAATCCGGACAAGAAATGCGCATAATGAAATAACCTCATTGCACTCATTGCAGGTAATGTCTTTTGTGGGTGAAAAATCGAAGTTAGAGGCTTATGGTCTGTTACCAGTATAAATTTACGACCGTAACAATAATGAAAGAATTTTTTTAAGCCCCAAAATATTGCAGTCGCCTCTTTGTCAATTTGACTGTATTTCTTTTCGCTATCAGATAATGATCTCGAAGCAAAAGCGATTGGTCTTTCAGAAGCATCAGGTAAACGATGTGACAGAACGGCGCCTAAGCCGGTAGGAGAAGCATCGGTAGCAAGAACTAGTGTCTTTGTGGGATCAAAGTAAGTAAGAACCTTTTCGCTTGAGACTTCCTGTTTGATTCTGTTAAAACTTTCCTCACATTTGGCGGTCCACACGTATCGTTTATTTTGTTTCAATAGTTCGTTCAGGGGCGCAGTGATGGACGCAAGTTTTTGAATGAATTTATTGTAGTAATTTGACATGCCCAGGAAGGAACGTAGTTCACCGACATTAGTAGGATGTTCGGCTTTTAGGATTGCCTTAACCTTGTCTCTGTTTTTGTGAAGGCCATTTTTATCGATTGTATGCCCAAGGTAATTTATACTTTTCTGGAAGAAAACGCATTTATCTTTATTTACACGAAGATTGTTTTCCTTAAGTTTTTGTAGTACACTCTGAAGACGTGAAAGTAACTGTTGCTTTGATAAACCTTGTATAATAATATCGTCAAAGAAACATTTAACGCCTTCAAGGCCCTGTAGCATTTTGTCCATAAACTTTTGCCAAAGGTTAGGTGCAACTTTGACTCCAAACATCAATCTATTTACCTTATACGTGCCTTTATGTGTACTTAGTGTTTGTAGTAGTGCACTTTCTTCATCCATTACCATATGAAGATACGCCTGGCTAATGTCTAACGTGCAAAATATCTCTCCTCCATTAATTTCTGAAAATATATCCTCAATGATCGGAATTGGATATTGTTCATCTCTTATATACTTATTCAGGGTTACTTTATAGTCGGCACATAGTCGAATACTACCGTTGGGTTTTACTATTGGAACAATTGGTGTACCCCATTCAGATTGTTCCACCTTTGTAATTACTCCTTGTGCGCAAAGTCTCTCAATTTCTTCATCAACTTTTATCTTCAGTGCGTATGGTACCCTACGAGGTTTGATGAAGATTGGTTGAGTATCTTCTTCCCGGTTGTACAAACCAACCTTCGTAAACAATTTACACCGGGAGATAGAGTACAGGTGCGAGCCTACTCCGGGAGGGAGAGGTGGAAGTTCGCCACAGTCACGGAGCGGCTGGGACGAGTCCACTACAATGTGAGGACTGAAGACGGACTCGTGTGGCGGCGGCACGTCAACCAAATCCTGCCCTCAACGTTCGGCGGACATCTCAATTAGCGGCGGAGAGACTGACATATCCAAACTATTTTCTAAAATGTAATTCTTTCTTTTCTATGACGTGCTTGTCAGTTTTGGCATTATCCTAAGTATGTCAATAAATGAAATATTGCTTTATGAATAACAAATGTATTATTTACAAATCTAATAAAAACTATTGTTATTTTATACGCGTCTCTCGCGAGAATCTACAGATTAAAAACTTGAAGGTATAATTATTATTTAAGGGGTATAATAGGTTTATTATTTCAAACATTTTTAAATATACTATCAAAATCTAAATAGATCAAAGAAAATTGAAATAATTGTCACTAATACAATGAATGCTATTGTTACATAAATGGCGACAAAAGAGCTCTTCAGGCATGACTTAGCATGCATTGAGCAAGCGATGGTGACTATATTAACTTCAGTAAGCGAAGGTGACTATATTAACTTCAGTAAGCGAAGGTGACTATAATAACTTCAGTAAGTGATGGAGACTATATTAAACAACAGGTGAATCGTCCGCCTTTTTTGGACTAAGCACATGAATATAAAAGGGTTTAAACTTATAAAAACTCTGCGTCGAGATTAATATAAAAATAAATTACTTAACTTATTATCAGCATTATTTAGGTAAATCTTAATTATCGTAAGTAAATACACAGATTTGTTTAATTTAATATATTTATTCTCTCACATATTTTCCTATTTACATTTCCATTTCAGCAGTTATATTTACAGAAAAACTATATGAAAAATATATAATATAATATTTCTTTGTAGGTAAATATATATTCTATGGTAACTAATATCACGTACTAATCATCTGTATTTGGCAACTCATTCGTTCGTTGTGTGCGAGGAGGAGGGGGGGGGATATATTCATAAATCACAAAGTTTTATTAGTAGAAATAAATAGGACTCGGTGGAAATAATATTCCAATTTTCTGGGAAATTAATTAAAATTACATAAAAATAGTATCATAAGACGAAAACTTAAAACATTAATTTATCTTTGCACTTTTGGTAACTGATAAAGTATGACCATTAAAATTTAAGGTCTCATTTCATTCAGTGAAACCGCATTTGTAATTAAATTAACAATGATACATTCCAGTTGCTAACAAAAGATTGATAGTTGACAGGCATACATTCAATCATCGGTTTCTCGCATTTCTGGCTTTCTCTTGCACTCGTACTTTATATTGTGCAAACCTATCTTTAAATCTATAATAACATGATTTCCTGTAGATATTTTACAATAAGAGAAGTTAAAATTAAGAAATTTGACACAAGTAAACCCCACGAAATCCCACTTTACAAATTCATTCACAAACAAGAAAATTTCCTGAATAAATTCTTGTTAGCACCAAACAAAGTTTTTGTTTTCGCCTTATAATACTACGATGTTATTAAATCACGCGTGAGCGCAGTGTGGGACCAGCTCAGGGTCTTCACAGGTGAGGTTCTGGTCGTCGAAGACCTGGCCTTCACCGCAGGAGATGAGGCGAGGCTGTCCTTCTACGCAGGTGATGAGTCTGTGGCAGTCTCCGGGCACGGGGAAACGTGGGAACGGCCAGAACTTGGCAGCTTGAGAGTTTGACGGCACTTTGGCTGGGCATTTGAAGCCGACGACCGCTGTTAAATTGAAAATACTATTAGTAATGAGCAAAAAGTTACAAATAACAGTAAATAGGCTCAATGTTAATCATTAGTATTGCTGATTATCGTTAGCAGAATACTTTAATTTTATTTATCCTTCTTAATTAAAACAAAAATATATATTACGTCTTTGCGCCATCTGTCCTCACACGTTTAAACTTAAATCGACAGTACTGAAGCAGAGTAACAGTTTCTTCAGAAAGTGTTCGTGAGATAGATCTCCCGATGAGGCAAATTGAACGCCATCTAGAAACAGTGTACCTATGGTTCGTCGCTCAATGAACCAATTTTATGTTGGTCTATCCTAATCTATACCGATTGCCCTTACTTTGATATTTATCTCCCGAAACTCAACATTAATTGAAATCGCAATCAGCAAAATTCTTAATTGAACCAAAATTAAATAGTTATTCCAACATTTTAACCACCCCAACTTTCCCTTATTCTTTCTCTATTTTCCCACCAAACAACTTACCTTCAGGGTTACAGAAAGGCTGCAGCAGATCAGGCCAGTTGCATCCGTGTGTGCGCTCGTCGTACACGAGGCCTGGCGTGCACGGCTCCTGGTTGGGGATCCCATAGGCACACTTGACGTAGCTGGTTGAGCACTCGTTGCTGTCCGGGTAGATACCGAACTGGTATTCGCAGCCGGGGGTTGAGAGGGGGGTCACTGGAAGAAAGTATGGTGAAATTTTAAGATACATCATGAGAGTCATTCAAGAAATAAATGGAAGCATTGTTTTTCCATTCAGTTTGAGAATAATCATTTTTAGGATGCCTAATTTAATTAAAAATATATATCATAACTTAAAAAAAAATGCTTAGTACATGTTTTCTATCACAGTAAAGGTACAGTTCCCAACTGATAAGGCGCGTCGTGAATCTTCGTTCGTACAGAAAAGAAAGTATGGCCCCGAAGATTAACGAAAGAATGCTTAAAACTTACAATCAACCTTAGATTACTACTATAAGGTTCATAATACACTGCAGCTGTTAGTTCCGTCTCATTCGCAAGTCACGTCTCTCCGCACGGCGCGCGCTAACATGGCGGCAGCTGCCGACCAATAGCGTTTCACGCGCTTTGAAAATGTATCTTCTGCGCAGTTACATCGGTAAGCCATATCAGTCGGGTACTACTGTACTAACTAGTTCGCAGCCGACTGCAGACAGCAGCAGCAGGCGATGTGTCGTTGCTACACTACTTATTTCTTTATCGTTTCTATGTATTGCGATGGAGGCAAGCAACGTGTCGCTAGGAAGGTATTTCATAGCTTCGATCGGCTGCGAACCGACACCTTAACAAACCATTTGTGTACGTGAAACGACATATTGCCTCATTTATGTGGGCTTATCGTGCTTTAACTTATCGAGGCCACCAAATAAGGACAGTATAGACATTCAAGATTATCTAGACCAAAATGACATGGACAATGTACTGTACTGGACATTTAAAGGTTTTTGAATGTCCTATTTAGCAGATTTCTTTTCGCCTCAACGGCGCTACCGAACGCGATGAAATTTGGAACACAGATTATAACAATATATGATACTTTTTATACCGGGATAAATGGGACATCGTGAACACAGGTGAAACCGCAGGGCGGATACTACTATAAAATAAATGACTAAAATTGGAAACTAAAGCCAAACCTCTGCGATAGAGGATGTTAAATTATTAGTAATGGTTCAGTAATTTTGCTAAAGTGCTAATGGACGTGATTGAGGAACGATTAGTTTGATGGTCGTTTTTAAGGCTGACTCTTCCGGTTAGATTGATTTGTTACAAATCTTACGATGTAGTTTTAATAAAGTATTTCAAATAAGGTGCAATAACTTTCTAAACTTCTAATATAGGAACGGCATTGGAACCCTCTAACCTACCTCATACGTTCCTTATATTTATCATATAGGTATAGGGTATAGGGCATTCACATGATCAAGATCCTCAACATAATCGTAGTAAAAGATTGTATCTGAAGGTCAAAAAAAATTCAAAATTCAAAATCATTTATTCAAATAGACCTTCGCAGGCACTTATGAAAAGTCTGACTCTAATACTCTAATACCGGTTCGGAAGGTTGTATTTGCTGAGAAGAGCCGGCAATAAACTCAGCAATTACTCTTTTCAAAACAAGCTTAGATTCATTACATAAAATTTACATTTTAATCGCACTGACAACAATTGCGTGCCCCGGCGCGGCGGCAAAACTACAAGGTAGACTGAATCTATATTTAATAAGTAAATAAATAAATGGCAAACTTAAGCAGACCAACCCCCACAAGCAGCACCTGTTCACAAGTATGACACGTGTGGCTGCCATCGCCCTCCTCGCCATATTGGAGGGAAGTGAGCGACCCGTCACACGACGCCGCCGCAAGCAAAGGCCTGACTTACTTAAGTCTGCCTTAGAAATAAAAAATAAACTAAAGGGAAACTACTAAACACGCAATTTGTTATCACTGAGGTAGTAAACAAAGCTGAAACACTGCAAGCTAGGTGGATCTTTGTGAATATGATCTTAGTACCATGTAAGTTTATACTACACAAGCTGTCCTCCGCGGTTTCACCCGTGATCCCGGGATAGTAAGCCTATGTCCTTCTCCATACCATAGACTATCTGCATGCCAAATTTCATGATGATCTGTTGTGTAGTTGAGGCGTGACGGCGTAACAAACAAAGTCACTTTCGCATTTATAATATTAGTAGGATTTTACACGCTACCACCTAAGATTATGGGGAAAATAAGCTTATCAATTGCTTAATAATAGAATAACAGCTATTAGGAAAATTTATGTTAAAACTTGTCAAATATTGTCGAAACTCACAGTCAGCCTTCCTCTCCCCGCAGTCGACAGCCCAGTGGTAGTTGCAGTGGTTGTGCACAGCGCCCTTGCCGTCGAACAGCAGACCATTCTCACATGTCTCCACCGTCAGGGTACCGTTGGTGCAAAGGAAAAATTGGTCGCAGTATTCTGGGTGTGCGTACGCCTGGAAACGAGAGGTTCATTGATTGTTTATTGGTACAAACTATTCCTTTGGCGGTATAGAATAATAATATCCTGCGAAATTCTTCATACAAGGTCTTCTGATCTCAAAGTAAGCAAAGTATGTACTATGATGACACTATTATCAATAATTTGGGATGAACCTACCCACAGATATAAATCTAAATAGATGACGCGAGTGTATGTACTTCGCGTGTCAAAAGATATGCCAAAAGGGAGAGCAATGCTCTTCTTTTGAAACTGTATCGCGTGAACAGGGAACTCGCATAAAGCTGTATGTCCAACAGAGATGTGTAGCAAGGATTTGTTTAGCTGACAAATAGGATCACTTCATTTTCACGTTAATAATCTATTACCAGCCTAACTAAAGCAATCTTGAAACATTATGGAAGGTAGGTATGTAAGTTACACGCTTGGTTTCCTTACGGAGGGAGGGACTTGCGTTATCTATTTAGATTTATGACTGTGGTATCTACCTATTTTTTCCCTTACACATCTTTTGTCCGCATGTGAACTTCTCTCGAAACTATGATTAATAATGATTTTTAAATCTAAGGTTTTTATTTGAGGAAATATAATAAAAAAATATGTATACCTGAAGTCCATACGGCTCTGGACACGCTGGCGCATTCTCCAGGAGGATACCCGCACTGGCTGTAAAGAATCATAATATCATTGTTATAATTTGTTATTATTAACCATACCTGTTGTGCTTTTGCGAGGCATCATTGTTATCTTGTTTAACAATCACATAAACCGTAACTTTTATAGAAATTAGTTTTTTCAGTATTACTTGTACTTATTAATTAATCTATGGTATTACTATTATATATATATATATATACTATTTTTGGTAAGCCAATGTTTTAATCGAGACATTTACTAGCACTGCTTTATGCATACCAATTGTAATTTGTAGTATTTAGTTATAATTAAAAAACTTATGTATATAATGGTGCCGATTCTGTTGTAAATCGCACTAAACTAATTTTAGTCACATCTCATCTCTTTCTTACGAACATGATTGAAAATGGATAGAACATATTTTAAGTTGTCAAATTAATCTTTACCGTCTTATTTTGCGTGTATTTAGGCGTAACCGCGATAGATGGCGACTAAAATTATATTGAAAACAAGCATTGGACTAATTTGACAGGACTAAATTTCTTACATCCTTTTCTTATGTTGTTTGTTAGAAAGAGACATAGTGACATTAAAATTAGTTTAGTTGTGAACAACAAGTCAAGAATCAGGGCCAGTGGTGCCGATTCTGTTGTAAATCGCACTAAACTAATTTTATCAACATCTCATCTCTTTCTTACGAACATGATTGAAAAAGGATAGAACATATTTTAAGTTGTCAAATTAATCTTTGCCGTCTTATTTTGCGTGTATTTAGGCGTAACCGCGATAGATGGCGACTAAAATTATATTGAAAACAAGCATTGGACTAATTTGACAGGACTAAATTTCTTACATCCTTTTCTTATGTTGTTTGTTAGAAAGAGACATAGTGACATTAAAATTAGTTTAGTTGTGAACAACAGAATCAGGGCCAATGTTTGTGAATTTGACTATTTTAAATGTTTTTGGGGTGTCTATAGGCTTAAGTATATGCATTCTTTGTCAACTTTTGTAGGTCAGTTTGATACCAATTTTCCTCACTGATTTAACTACGTATACCTACCTACCAATCATTTAAATTAAAGGGTTAGGCTACACTATTCGAGGTTGCACTTTCGTTATAATAACACGTCGTAATCGCTGCGTGGACCGTGACGGTTGAGCAAACCTCGCTGCCCCGACGAGGTCAATTGAACCTAATTAGCGAACTCGCAAGCTAATTACTATATTGTAGACAAGCGAAAGGCTAATGTGAACCAGATGTTTTGTCTGTGTTCGTTTTCTTAGCTACACAATATGCATGGTCAATTGGCTTTCAAACGTAGCTAAAGGATATCCTGATGGATGTGTTAGGCGACAGATTTTCAATTTAATATCTAGGCTCGTGGTTAAAAATATAACAATGACATCAATTGTTATAATAGGACGCGCGTCCCTCGCGAGAACAAATGGGTCACCTATTAATGGACTCATGCAGCTGTTTTGACAGCTGGTTACCTTCTAGGCATTGTGTGTGAACCACGGTAAGATGGTGAATGAACTCCTATACACAGTAAAAAATAATGATGGTAAAATTATTATTCAAACTTTTTGATTAGCGAGAGAAAATATCGTAACGTATATTGTATCGTATGATTAGTATATTTGTATTGTGTATTTATATACTCTGAGGTATGATTCTTTAAACTGGAATCTTGGTAAAAAGATATACACGTGCTTTTTGCTGTGTCTATTTATATTAATGTATTATTTTAAGCCCATAGTTTCATATCGTAAGTTAATTATTCGATGTAATTAATCCCTTATAAAACTAAGAGGAAAATGTGATGATAATACATCTGTTCTTAACTTTTTTTTACTTTTTATACACAAACACAGGCCGTGTTTGACCACAATCTCACTATGGTAAGTGATGATGTGGCCGAAGGTGGTGCACACAAAAAGTCTAGAAGGAACTGGCTCTCAAGTGCAGCTGTCGGAACACACCTATAGGTGCTTGAGGATGGTAGCCAGCCAGATGAGTACTACAAATAAGTACCCTACCACCGTGCTATGGTTTCCACACGATGTTTTCCTTCACCGAAAGCTCAAGCTCACTGTAGGATTCGAACCCGACCTTCATGTCGGTATCCGACGTCACTAACATTGAGTTATCATCGCCTTAAAGATTAGCTGGTGGAATAAGAGGCAATAAATCTTATATAGTATCGTTAAGTGTAAGTTTAACGTCCACTTAACTGCTGTTATATCAGTTAACTTGGTAGTGAGGCAACGTCACGACATGGATGTCGGCCACAGTATCAACAACCTCGAACACTTTTACTTTTGCTCCTACAATGAACCGAGGATTCTATGGAGAGTGCTCTTGATTGTTGCTGTGGAATGCGGCGTTAAAGATTTATTAATGCTATTAGAAAATTAATATCTATATGAATATATAGGGTGACTGGAAATTAGTAAACGATACTTAGACACATGATTGTTCTCATGATAACAAACAACTTTCCTAAAGAAACAAATAGGGATAAATAACTAAATTAAATAAAAGCTGATGGTGTATTCTTATTCTTGTTATGTACTAAATATTATGGGCTCATGTGCTAAGTAATTAAAAAAAACAATGTTTCTTTGGGAAAGTTATTTGTTGTCATGAGTACAATCATGTGTTTAAGTATCGTTTACTAATTACCATTCACCCTACATAATACTATCTATACTAAAAGGCGAAAGAGTTTTTTTTTTGTTTATTTAAAAGGGATAATCTCTGGAACTACCAGTCGGATACGAAAAATTCTTTCACTAATAGGAAGCTATATTATCCCTGAGTAGCTTATAATCTGCCTTTTATTCCGAGAATGCGGTTGAAACCGCGAGGCAGCTACTTTTTAAATATAGTTTGTTGTATTGAGTTGAGAAAAATATATCGATGCCGTAATTTACTATCTATTCGTTCAAGTATTTATTATATTAGTAATCTTTTCCTGTTAGAATACTTAGGTACTTAGGTACTACGTCAATAAAAAAAATGACACCTTTTATTTAACAGATTTATTATTTTTACCTATATTTATTTATAGCGAGATTGAAAAAAACGAAAGCGTTTTGTTTAAAAAATACAATTGGTAATAAAACTAAGGTCTGATTTTAATAACCTTCCCGTGTATGGGGTCACGTCCATCTCAAAACTTATTAGGTGCCTCAATAGGTTATGTAAAGAAAGCTTTTAAAGCTATTTCAGTAACAGACAAGATATTAAAGTAAAAAAAGCATAAATATAAATATGACATAAATTTACATAATATCAGGAACTAATACAATTTTAATTTCATTTTGATCTTTTATTTATATCCACTTTTGATAATAATCAATCAATCATATCAAAATAAATTATTTCCGTTTAGATAAATTTATCCTTGCTTAACCTTGTTATGTCAGAACTACCGGTCGTCAACATGGTTTGAGTGTCTTACTTTTGAGCGAGTATCAATATATATATATATCAATTGACATTCATTTATTTGTGAATAATTTGGTACTAATCTCAATTATACGTTTTACTTTTTTTTTATATAAATAAAAACTATTTTGCAAATTATTATACTCATTTACTGAGTTTCATATTAAACCTAAAAATATCAATTTGTAATAATTTTATTTTGTTGTCATTTTACTATGAATGACTGGAATTCTAAAATAAATCGATAGAGTTCTTAAGTAACATATCCTATTATTATTTTTATGTAACTTCTGCCTGATAATTTTGGCTGTATGTCAAAAAGGTACCTACATAACCAAAATATTGAGGATCCAACAATTCTATTTTTATGTTCAAACGTAAAAAGTTATAGAGTAGTGGCTGGCACACCCCTAGGCACACCACAAGAGTGAAATACATACATATTGAAAGGCATATTTTTTATTCAACGATGTCGGTAATCAATCCCGCCTGATGGTAAGCGGTTACCGTATTGCAACACACGGGGCACTGACGCGTTACCGACCCTTCCCCCTCCCCAATGAACTCTGGTGACCTTACTCACGCGCAGGAAAACAACATAAAGTTATTTGGCTGCGGTAGGTATTCTGTACTTCCCTAGTCGAGTTGCTCTTTTTAGAGGCTTCAATTGAGGCAAAGTAACCTATACTCACGCAACAAAAAACAATGCTATAATAGGTCGAAGTAATACTTTCCGCGACCTTGCGACACATACCCAATGGTCACACTGAGTACAGTGCCGGCTGGGGACCTAAAATGTATGAACCGTTTACTATATAATTTGTAATATAGAAAATGCATACAGACATGTTCATGCATATGAATGCTGCAATATGACAGCAATGGTATTTTGTCTCGCTTGATTAATTCTAACCACGAAATATTGGTTTACTGCATTAGGGTGTAAAAATCATGTGAGGCTAAAAAGTTTTTGGTCCATAAAAAGAGACTAATAGCTTTTGGTTCATAAAAAAACTAAGTAGGTATTACTGATGCTGAAAATATATATTAAGTAGCATATTGATTGTATGAATAAGCATCCGTAATCTGAAAAAAAAATGTCATCAGAATGTCAAAATGTAAATTTCATTTGTGTTATTTTAGACCATTTCGTTGTAATATTATAATAAAACATGAGTTATAACTGTTATTTTAGCTATGCTAGAAAAATCAACAAAATCCATGCCCTTAACAATATGGTTTAATTATGATAGTTGAAAACCATTCAACGTTTCACATTCTTACACTACTGAATACTATTTGAATATTCAAACTAAACCATAACCTATTACAATACTTGTATTGCACGCCAACTTTGCATTATTTTTATGTTATGTGAAAATATTTGCCATGTCTTACACAAAGCGTTGCGATATTTTATTATGACACTATTTTGTACAGAAGTGATAAACAATAGCCGTAGAATTTGTTTCGCAAGGTTCATTAATCTTTATTATAATAATAAAAGTTAAAGTTACATTTTAGCGGCCAATGTGGCTAACAAGCGAAAGTAGTTGCTAGTGGGTTGCCTTGATACATGCTCGGTATGGACACCAGTTACTTGTACGTATTCTAGATTAGATCACAGACTAACTATTATTTTACGAGTACGTAATTATGATGAGATATTCTAGGTGCAATTAAGATATTACGGGCATTTTAATTAATTTAAAATTGAGATGTGCGAAACATTTTTGTTTCATGAACAAAAGAATTGAATATTGTGTCTCGGTTTGTTAAGTTCTAAGAATTTGGTAATTGCCTAGATTTATATAATAATTATAATAATAATAATAATAATAAATTTATTTCCAATAACTTATCTTAGGTTACAACATATTTTTGGAATCTCCTTTTAAGCAAAGATTTGCTTGTGTTAGGAGATCCCGCTCTTCCAAAACATTTCGTGATAAGTTGAAAGGTTTTTTAGAAACAATAGAGAAACTTAAATTTAATAAGATACCAAAAATACGAAACGCGCGCAAAGTGTGTGTGTGTGTGTGTGTGTGTGTGTGTGTGCGTGTGTGTGTGTACGTGTGTGTGTATGTATTTGTAAGTCCTACGACATTATATCTTTGGATTGGAAGCTGCTGAACACAAACAACTTCCGCAAACTATACTACAGTAGCAGCCATAACACACCCATGAAGCAAATGAGTAAGTATGTTTGAGTTAGCCCTACGATACAATCTTGGGATCAGAAGTAGCTGTGTCACAACTATTTCACTAACTACACAATCGTATATTGTGTGTGATAGGAATAATCAAATATTATCCTAGACATCCCAGACCACAAAAGGTTAAGCGGCGCACAAGAAGGCAGGGTAGTTAGCCCTACGATATTAGATATCTTGGGATCAGAAACAGCTGTGACACAACCACTTCACTAACTTTAGCACGAACATTATGTGTAACAATATAACAAATAAAGTCAAATTAAAGCCATCGTTTTAATGATAGATTCAATTTCATCATAGCTTTTTCTCATTAGCCAGGCAGTCAAAATCTTTTTGCAATCAAAGTATGTCAAAGAGTATATGCCTAATTCTTTATTTATGATGTTATATAAGTGAGATGATTGACTCGAATACTGTCTCCTTGCAAATATGGTTTTGACTGAGACTATTGGGGCAACCATGTTTTTTCTTCTCATTCCAACCTTCCTGTCGTCAAAGGGGAGAGACTTATGCTTTCTTAAAATGAGATGGAGTACGTATAGCTTTCTTACAGTCAGAAGGTCAGATGCTAAGTAAAGGCTTTCCGTGGGAAATCTATAGGGCTTAAAGAACATAACCTTTAGTAAAGACCTCTGTGCCCTCTCTAATTCTAAAAATTTTGTTTTTATTGCTCCACCCCAGATCGGCAAACAATACCCTAAAACCGATTGAGCCAGCGAAACGTATATTTGCTGCATAAGATCCTTTGTGGCAATGTGTCGCAATATTTTAAACGTCCAAATTAGTTTTCGAACTCTGTTCATCATTAGTTCGGTGTGCATATGCCATGATAGCCGTTGATCCAACATTATACCTAGGTATTTAGTGTGCTGTACCTTGTTGATTTTAGCGCAAGAGCAGTCGGAACCCGAAGGGTATAGGCATTTGTGTATTTTAATTTGGAAGTCAGTTGAAGGTTGGGTACGCTCATACATTGTAAAACAAATGTAATTTGTTTTTGATGCGTTTAGTGTTAAAAGATTAGAATCAAGCCAGTATTTTATCTTTATCAGACCTCTCTCTGCAGATTTTTGTACAGAGTCCCATGTTTTTCCCGCGAAGATAATAGCGGTATCATCCGCATACGAAAACACGTGCCCACCCTCGATTTTCATGTTGCAAAGGCTATTTATGTAAACTAGAAACAATGTGGGGCCTAGGACGCCTTGCGGCACACCATACGTAACCCTTTCCTCAGTGCTAATGACACCCCCTAGCTTGACCTTATGTTTTCGTTCACGGAGGTAAATTTCAAACAGCTGAAGAGGTAACCCTCTTATGCCAATATCTTCAAGCCTGTGTAGAAGTATGGAGACAGAGACCGTGTCAAAGGCTTTTTTTAGGTCCAAGAACACAGCCAGGCACTTACCTCCACTGTCCACTTCATTTGTGACAGTGGAGGTAAGCGCCAAGACTGCATCTTCCGTAGATAGACCTTGTCTAAAACCATACTGTGAGGGTGAGAGTATTTTAAATTTTGTGAGGTAGCTAATAAGCCGTACATTAATCAATTTTTCTATAATTTTGGAGATAGATGTTAAAACAGAAATTGGCCTGTAGTTTGACGGATCGGTCTTGTCTCCACTCTTATGCACAGGCGTTATAAGTGCTTGTTTTAAAGCAGTAGGAAAAGTCCCCAGTTCAAAACATAGGTTTGCCAAATGAGATATTATTGGAGCAATCAGTTCATGTGCAGTCTTGAGAAGACTTGTTGGTATATTATCCCAGCCTGGGGCACTGCCAGTCTTCAAGCTCATTATTACGGCGCGAACCTCCAAGGGGTCTGTATTATAAAGAACAAAAGATGAGGCTGGCGAACTCATTTCTTTATTTGGAGTACTACTCCGTCTCACAGTAGTGTCTACTACAATGTTTTCTGCGAGACGCTTGCCTACTTCGCAAAAATATTTATTTACCTTGTTGGCCGCTTCTTTAGGACTCGCGGCGACTTCCAGCAAGTCCGAATTTTGTGATTTTACCGGTTTACGTTGTGTGATGTTGTTAATTGTAGACCATAGCTTTTTAGGATTTTTTTGTGCCTTTAATAATTGTTCACGATCGTATTTACGTTTTTGTTTTTTAATAATACAGTTACAATGGTTACGGTACCTTCTATAGGTTATTTTCAGTATGTCATTATCAGGGTCTAATCTTAACTTTTTTTGCATATTATTTCGATTACAAATGCAACGTAGTAAGCCAACAGTCATCCAAGGTTTGATAATTCTATTTTTCAAGGTTACGGTCATTGAAATAGTATTTGCTAACAAACATTGTTGCAATTTACCTATAAGGCAATCAGTAATCACGTTAGGGTTAGTTAGTTTTAGTAATTCCCGGATATTACTCGCGTGTAGATATTCAAGTGCCCCGTCTAAATTGATAGTAGCTTTTATTTTTGTATTTTTATTTGTGTTAGTAAGGTTTTTTTAAGGAAAATTATGATAGTCTAGATATATTTTTTATGATAAATTTAACAAAGGTTAGTACTTAATAATATTTCAATTGTTGTAGTATTAAATGAGTAGATGACCTACAGGTCGGTTACCGAAAGCTGGCACGTTCTCACACATATTATGCAATTCTATATTTATGAGCAGTAGCAAAAGTAAAACAATGACTGTCTCCTTCATACTCATAAGCTTGACCGCGCGCGAAAGAGACGGACAGACTATTCATGATGCACATGCAGTGCTACGTCACGCGCTTATTTACAGACACTACACAAGCGCAACGTGTAAATGTGCTGAATGTGCTAGCTTTAGTTAACCGACCTGTAGGTATCTACTCATTTAATACTACAACAATTGAAATATTATTAAGTACTAACCTTTGTTAAATTTATCATAAAAAATATATCTAAGCTCTCTAAAACAATATTATTATAACCTTACTTGTCTTTTGTCTTTCTTTGACATCCGGCGTCAAAATGGGACAAAAGATAAATAAGGTTATTTTAACCTTGTTTTAAGAGCTTGTGGTAGGCCCCCTGTACTGATTTAATTTCAATGTGAAATAATATTAGATACATAAATGAGTACCTACTGGCCTATTTTTAATATTAAATAAATACGCTTTTATTCATTACCACTTTTAAACTTCCATGATTTATTTATCGGCTACTTTTCTTTTATTGTCCATTTTAGTTACATAAAATATGGTAATATCAGAAATCGAATACCAAATTGACTCTAAAATACTTTATTTTAGCTGCTGCATCAAAACATAAGTATATAAACAAATACCTACATCGAAGATGTCAATTTCCGTAAATATATTATGTAAAGCTTCAAGATGGCGTCGGACAGGTTTCACCACAACTTGTCTTTTGCAATGTTATTATCGAATAGGAAATCACCTTATCAGACATTCATGACCATGTTGGTATAATTAATGGATTATTTTCTCTGCATTTAAATATGCTAAGAATTGTCAACTTCTTCGACGTATTTGGCTGCTATACAAAACTTAGATGAGATCTGGGGGCCTACCACAAGCTCTTAAAACATGGTTAAAATAACCTTATTTGTCTTTTGTCCCCTTTTGACGCCGGATGTTAAAGAAAGACAAAAGTCAAATAAGTTTATAATAATATTGTTTTATGAGCTTGTGGTTCGCCCTCAGAGGGGAGCTAAAGCAATAGCTTTATCAGTTCCAAATCCGAATCTTTTAATGAATTGAATTGTATATAATGAGTGACTATTTTACTTAAAACTATTGGAATTACGTAGAATCGGCTGAGAATTCGGAAAAACCATTAGAAATATTACTATAACTTCCTTTTTAGCCCCCCTGGCCCTCAAATGCAGCTGGCGGATCACCGATATACGGAACATAACTTTTATTAAAATAACAAGACTTCATAACAAAGTTTGTGAAAAATTTTTGATGATTTCTAAAAAAACTGCTAGTTAGAAACATCGTTCTATTTTTCCTCGTAATATTTATTTATCGACTGTAATTATTTTAGATTTTTCACTTTACGAACTTCGATGATAAGGTAGGTACCTATATGAATAAGTATTGTTTATTCAGAGCAATTAAAACTTATTTACCAGACATAAAACATAATTTATTTCAAATAAGATTAAACCTTTATTAGTACGTCTTTAAAGGTCAATATTGCCAAAAACTTTCTATCAAACATATTATCAATGACTGACACGTGACGTTATCAATAAAATTCACATTAGCTCCTTTGAACACATAATGATCTGACACCAACCGAGGTTAACGAAAGAAAGCTATTCTTAACAAAGAGTAAACTTGTAGAGTAACGTAACAGATACGGATGAGCCAAGCTGTTGAGAGCAGTTACGTAATGATGAGTTTGAAAGGAAACTTGATAATAGGGTTGACTCTTTTGAGTTTATAATATTTATCTGGGAAATTCTTCACTCTCGGCCACCTAATATCAAACTAAACAGACCTTGTACTGTCTTACTACGCAAATTAGATGACTGGTATACTACTTATAATATATTTTTTAAATATATGCGTATATGGATAAAATATAATTAATTACACCAAGACTCTGAACAAACTTGTTCTTATGCAAAAAATAATTCTGTGGGAATGGAACCCACGACCGGTGACGTGACAGTTTTGAGGATTTCGTATCCTACCAATTACGCCTATTATAAAGGATGTGTTTTATGAAAAATCTATGTAGAGTTAGTCATGCTGGACAGCTTTTACTATGAGAAAAATAATAATAAAAAATCAGTTTGATTTTGCTCTATCAAAATGTAGATAGTTTTATTTTAGTATTCAGGTCTTTCGGAATCGAAAACCGAAATTGTCCACCCAATAAAGATGAGAAATTATTAGTTTTGATGTCACAGTCGTACCCACTTGACTCACGAAATTAAAATTATATAGGTACCTAAGGCAACATTTATTTTGTAAATTTTATTTATTCTTGACGTCATGTACCTGTCAGTAAATCACAAAGTGATAACCCTGCGTATAATTGAAACTGATATTACGAAGTGTTTACGCTGCAATGAACTGTGAAGGCTGTTTACTTGTCCATGCATAAATATTTGTGTTCTTACTGAAATATTTCGTACATATTAGTTCACAGCAGTTATTGTTGTATGCATAATTGTTATTTTGTTTCAGTAACGTATTATGAAAGTAAGATGGTCATAACCATTGAGCTATTATTACTACGTATAGAGAAGACGCCACACACCACAACTGTGTTCCGTCAGGCCATCCGGCCAAACTTGTTGTTGTAGAACGATGAACGAAACGCGTAAGGCCGCAAAAATCACGGTGTTTGCGAGAAAAATACTCCTGGAAGCGTTCTGATGGCGCTACGTATTTCTACTGTCTGCTTAGACGACTAATAATCGTTTCAGCGCTAAAGAGAACTTTAGTTGACTCTAAAAAAATGGGGCACCTTTGCTTATGATAGCTTCTCTATACGTAGTATAGAAATGTAGTAGCTCAATGGATTTGACAATGGTTGGGATGCAATATGAAAAGTAAGTCGATATTTATTTACTATTAAGTAAATATCCTGGGACATTCCTTACACACGGCTATCTGATTCCAAACTAAGCAGAGCTTGTACTATGGAAGCTAGATAAATACTAAATATACTAGATACATATACAACTTTTTGTTTGTAAATACTTACTTAAATAATTACACTCAGGCTCGGGAAATACAGACATGTTCATATTGTTCATGCACAAAAATGCATGCCCTGTGTGAGAATCGAAACCACGACCAACGGCGCGATAGATGGAATCTTAACCAACATATATAAATATAAAAACTTCTTAAAAATCAAATTAATTAGCTTTTTTAAATTTACTCGTCTACAAAAAAACATAAGTGAGTAAGTTTGTATCAATTCCGCAATGTTAGGATTTTAGCTAACCGAATATCAGTAGCTAGTTGTCGTTCTATATTACAATACCATAAATGTTTTTAGTCTTGACCAAAAATAAGCATATTATATTACAAATATAACTTTAAAACCTTCTCGCTTCACTGGACCTTTAAATACTAGTCCTTGAGTGTAGAGAAGGTTGCCATTCATGTTTCAAATATCAAATAATGGTACATTATGGTACTTGTGTGCAAAGTTGGCAATAAGGGAGCCGAGAGTGTAATGATCAATGCACACGCGTGTCATACGACGTTTTTCAACACACTTGCTAGGACAAAAATCATATTTGTATTTTTTGAAGTAGATTTTTTGATAATAATCAACCACACAATGAAAACGTAAAAAAATATGGCGTACACGTTTGATAAGGATTTTTTCGTAGAGAAACACAGTTTAAAATGACTAACCGCCATTTTCTGAAAGCCAAATCAAAGTTAATCTCTTGTTGAAAGTATACCTGTCACTGTCAATGTCGTCTGATATGACAAAGACGGCAACAGTTTTGATTATAGATTAACTTTGATTTGGCTTTCAGAAACTGGCAGTAAGGATCATAAATTACTTAATATGGCATACATTTATTTCAATTGTTGAAAAACATTAGCTTGCATGATAGGTAAAATTAATTTCTAGTAGGTACCATATTTTTTGTTGTTTGATTAACTAGTTATTATTATGAAAACTTATTTTTAATAATGATATCCACCGTTTTTCCACAAATACAAAGAGTCCAAACAAAGAAATAACGAGAAATACCTTATTCATAACCAAATAAACTAATATGATGTCATAATGTTTATTTTATAACTCGTAACACGTCCCAATTGTCCGAAATGTCAGAGTGAATTATGTACTTTGTAAATAATGTTCAAAATGTCAAGTGCAATGACTCTGTAAGAAAGGAATTTTTCCTCCACCAAAAAAAATCTTTTCAATGTTATTAGCGAGTATTCATGATCCCCATAGCTCAACCTCTGTATAGTTTGGGATCAAATATCAGAATATACGTGATAACTTTTATATTATTAACTTTACTAACAACGGGAAAAAGTAAATATTTTATTAAATTAAGGCGCTACCCATAGCTGGACACCGTAAAACGCTTAGTTTTCTGTCGCACAGTTGGGTGTATTGACACATATCATGAGCCAGTTTTTTTTTTGTCAAATGTACAAAGAAAAGACTTATTAAAAAATATTTCATATAAATAAAATAGTATCATGATAAAAAAAAAAAGAGCTAAATTTTTTTTTGTCGCATATTTCTCACAATATTGAGCGGTAACTATCATATTTTATGTAAGGATAATAAAGGAAATATAATCAACAATAAAGAATTACCTAAAAATATTCCACTAAGCCATGCATTTATTTTTAATCTAATTAAAACTGCAAAATTTCTTCTATTTTGTTAGTCATTTAATTCAACTAACATCAAATACGTCGCTATTTTGAACCTTATTTGTTAGCACGATGCCTTACGATCAACTACCTAAAAGTTTGCTTCATATTCTACTTTCAGAATCTTGGTATCTAATGCATCTAACTGAGCAATATGTAAACACAAACTTTTCTGGGAACCTTGCCGTTAATCGGAAGCAGTGGTGCTGATTCTGTTGTAAATCGCACTAAACTAATTTTAAACACATCTCATCTCTTTCTTACGAACATGATTGAAAAAGGATAGAACATATTTTAAGTTGTCAAATTAATCTTTGTCGTCTTATTTTGCGTGTATTTAGGCGTAAACGCGATAGATGGCGACTAAAATTATATTGAAAACAAGCATTGGACTAATTTGACAGGACTAAATTTCTTACATCCTTTTCTTATGTTCTTTGTTAGAAAGAGACATAGTGACATTAAAATTAGTTTAGGTGTGAACAACAGAATTAGGGCCAGTGTCAGACTTCAGGAAATTTTACATATATACGTAATTTGTACATATATAATAGTATAGTAAATAAATAATGTTAAGTAACCTAAAATAATCATATAACTTTAAAGTAAAAGCGCTATCAATAAAAATAAGTAAATTTAATGCAATTTATGAATACACTCCACTGCAACGCGAAGAGCGTTTATGAGATAAGTATCAAACAATGACTGCATTACATAATGCGCTCGTTGAACTCTCTGTATGAATGTTTTATATCACCTTATTACGAAGATCAATCTTACAACTATAAAGTACTTAAACTAGCTTTTAATTGCTACTGTATAGTTTAAATCATAATAATACTAAAACCATGCTCTATTTGAATATTTAAGCTAGATTAATGTGTCGTTTGGCTTCCGTAATGTTGTAAGCATTGGCAAATCTCATGGCCCGTTTATTCGCCTCTCTCTAGTTATTTGCATGTTCTAACTACTGGAATTAGAATAAATTACTTAAATATATACATTTGAATGCAATTGAAGGCATACAAGTAACATATTAAGTAAAATAAAGGCCTTAAATTTACATTTACGTCATGTTCACATCATTTTGTACGTATGTTTGTAAGAGGCCCTTGTTGGTCTGAAATGGGGCTGAATTTATTGATGATTTGTACTATTAGAGTGGGTTTTCATAGTTCGTGGTTTTGAGTACGTTTAATTTGTGAATTTACAACCTATTGCTAACATAAAAGGTACACACTTTGTACATGTTCTTTGTAGTACTTTAAGCTAATATAAAATTAAGATTTACATAATTAATTAATATTATTTTATCATGGAAATATGAATATAGTTCCTATAAAGAAAATTCATTACTTCTCGTCAAGTATCAGACTATAAAAACTGGGTTTTTTGCTGTGTCCAGTGGAATTGTGGTTCACGACAAATTGTCTCTACAATTGTGGTTACACAACAGCATATATCACTGAGTGGACCGGACCGGGCCAAATCATTCATTTTTTTAAATGTCGTACCACAAGCCTGGCAGGTGTGAACCTTGAGTTTCGTACAAATGGTCTCGATTCCGACTCCCTTTCCAATCGGTTGAGTAACTACCGTTCGATGTATGAAGGAAACTCTATTTGCAACAATTATAGCTTAAAGGCCGCACTTAATTGAGAATTTTTAATGGACATTTAATTAAATAATTTAGTTATGCGCTTTGTTAATAGCTTGTAATATAAGGATCTATTGAAAAGTAACGAGGATTTTGTAGTCTTTAGTTTCAAGCTTGTACCTATAAGGATCTAATGAAAAGTAATGAGGATTTTGTCGTTTTTTCTTTAGTTTCAATCAAATTTTATTATAGGAAATGTTTATTAAGAAAACTAACAGCTATGTACTTGATAGTAACAACTTAAAAGAGCTATGTATCTGATTTCAAATGATTTTGTTCATATAATACGTTTACAATTTACATAATAAGATGGGTAAACTTATCTACTACAATATTATAAAGCAAATAATTTAGTTTTTGTTTATTTGTTCGCTATCCTGCGACCTCAAATTTTAATAAAATTTGTATATGACAACGCCATATCTTGGCTACAAACCACAAGACTGATATATCTTGTTATAACATAACAAAAGAAAGTTTACATTTAAACCTTTATAAGCTAATTGGCTTAATTGAAAGTCTGGTCGTGAGTGCAAGGGTCCTGCGATGGGAATGGATAACCTGTTCTAAACTTCCGGAGAGATTGAACGTAGATTAAAATTCATTGTAATGAGAATCAATCCAGAAGGTTAGGCCGGATTATAACTATACGAGAATGGACTATCATTTCCTCTTCTTCAAGATTATATTTAAGGCCAAAAGACCGAATTAGATCAAACATCACCTATGGAATGTTTTTTTTTTTTTTTTTTTTTTACTGTTTATAGGCCTGTGTTTGACCGCAATCTCACCATGGTAAGTGACGATGCGGCCGAAGGTGGTAAGCACACAAAGCCTAGAAGGTTAGCCTATGTTTATATCTTTTTCACATTTTATTGTACTGCTATATCCTTCCTTATATTGGAACCCGGATGGTATAGATTAGATCCCGTATGGACATATTTAAAGCTTGTAAGGAGTGCGTACATACTCAGGAAAATTGTTCTTTCTTAATGCACCTCGTATGATCGACCCTAAGTAAAATTTTTTTTTTCGTTTAGTAATTTTGAAGCATTCGTGAAAAATTTTTTTTTGTCTGTTCGTATAATGGTATTTTTTTTTTGTCTATTGTGATGGATCTCTGGTTAGGTTAAAAGGGTTTTAAGTCACGCTAGGCATTAGCTAGTTACTGATAAGTAGCTAATGCTGTCATGTAATGTTAATAAAACATCTGTCTTGTTTATCCACATATTACATATACCTAATTATTATTCGTGTTGAAGTCAAACGGGTATATCTAGTTTTAGATTAAATATTAAGTTCGATCATAAAAGTTGATTGGTGAAACAAGTTGCAGTCGTTTTTCGCAGACAGGTGTCGTTTTTGAATCAAATATTTGTGGGGTTTCCAAAAACTTTAGGTAGGTTATTCGACTATTAGTGACACGTTGATTATTGACCTTTAGAGAACATGATAATGGAGCATAAAGAAATTACAAATAAATATCAAATTCGCCTAATTCTAAACTGAATTTTGGTGCAATTTTTTTTGTCAGACAATTACATTAAAACAAATTACCTACTTATTTACCAAATTACCATATATAAGGATAAAAAATATATAAAAAACAAGATCTCACCATATGCGAAGCAAGCGAGCAAACACGCGAACTGTGCACTATTCCTCATGTTTGGTGGTTTGTTTGTTTGTGTGTTGAAGCGTCGCGACGTCTGGGCGTCGTAATCGGCCCGGCAGTACTGGCTGCGCGTACGCAGACAACCTAGCGCCCACCGGTTGCGGTTGCGTTCACTCCAATCCATAGTCTAATGTGCAAATTGTTTTGTAATTACTTGTACAGGGTGTTAAATCTGTACGGTTGAAAGAAATTATCACGATGAAGCGGTGCGGTAAGGCTGTTATCATTACGTCAAATGACAAAAGAGACCTAAAATGTTATCACGTGTATAGAGAGAGAGTTCTGATACGTCACATGTCACCCCTTCCGCACCACTCCACTACCGCAGGAACCTACTCAGTTATGCGCTATGCGTATATGCATGTATCAGTATATATTATATTATATTATATTATATTGTATAAGTATTTGGGAAAAAAGCTGTAATATTAAATTAAAAGATCTTCCACAAAAAAAAAAACCTTGCTGAGTTTCTTGCCGGAGTCTTCTCAGTTTAAGTGTATTCCGAACCGGTGGTAAATTCAACTGTATGTACATAACGTTCATAAGTGCCTTACTAAGGCCTAAACTGAATAAATGACTTTTTGATTTGATTTTGATTTATCGAACAGAATTTTATTTTCATTATTTCATTTCATTTCAGACTTAGGTCGTGTGTATATTCAAGAAAGTCAATCAAAGTCAAGAAAAGTTTGGAATCGAGATTGAAAAAAAATGCAACCTGAAAATATAATATTTTCTATTTTTTAATTAACACAATCTTTTCTTGATACTTGACTTGTGTTGATTCTCGTTCTGTAAGTCTCGTAGTCAAGGTACTTTCACTCCTTCAAGAGTGACAAATTTGTAGCGAACCACTACATAACGAAGTTCACACGCCGATAGATAGATGGCGTGCCGACACATTATCCTGCATCGTGCATACATCGCGCATACAAGCCCACTACATCCTGCATCGCGCTTGCAAAGATTTCTCGGCGATCTGCATATATACAACTGTCCGACAAGTACAGTTGGACCGCGGTCCCCAGGCACGATGTCCCAGCCTGGCGGAAGATCTTCCCTTTTCAATGGAGGTGTCATCCACCTTGCACCTCCATATTGGTGACCCCGACGTGATGGAATGGGAATAATTTCCAACCCTTCCAATCACTGAACATGCAGTGGCATCCTTCAGAGCAACTTCCAAGCTCATCACTCCCCACCGGCAAGCAGTCACACAGCAAGCCAGCTTCACCTTAACCAGTTCCAACGCAGCCGATTCACCGTGCTTCCTGGTCCTGCAAGGCTCATCACAGCGACAGCACTCATCGCCCGCACAGTCCACCGCAGCACACGTCCGGCTCTCTTCGGCTGGCTCACCCTCTCCGGCGTGGCAGTCTCTGCACCACGTGGACTCCCATGGCTCAACCCGTCGCAGCAACCCCGCTCAGTCTCGACTCACCGCAGACTTCCGAGCAGCACTGGCACTTGCAAGCTTAACGCAATGACGCAACTATAGATCGACCTCTGGTCTAGGAAGGGAGTGATGTAGCGAACCACTACATAACGAAGTTCACACGCCGATAGATAGATGGCGTGCCGACACATTATCCTGCATCGTGCATACATCGCGCATACAAGCCCACTACATCCTGCATCGCGCTTGCAAAGATTTCTCGGCGATCTGCATATATACAACTGTCCGACAAGTACAGTTGGACCGCGGTCCCCAGGCACGATGACCCAGCCTGGCGGAAGATCTTCCCTTTTCAATGGAGGTGTCATCCACCTTGCACCTCCATAAATTAAACTACATCCTGTATGGTATGGAATTTAATAATGAATTATTTCCATGTTAATGGGATGATTTGATTAATTGTAGTAATATACAAATGCGTAATGATAATGTAAAAGTTATGAATACATATTTTTAATTACATAATACCACATTTAAGTCGTAGTAAAACCATTTACTAATAACAACTTTTCACGGTATTTCCAATTTCACATGTTTATTAAAAATGCATTGATATCACTCCCTCAAAAGGACTTAAAGGAGGGGAGGAGGGAAGGAAAGCTATTGAAATCTTTTTTATCTATATGCACCTGAATGCTTAATCTACACTTACTCTACTGTGATTGTAGTCAAACATAATACGTACCTATCAAAACAAACAATATTTTATTCAACCCAAAATACGAAAAAAACTATACCAGCACTGTGAATAAGGCATACGTCGGTATCGACTTCGAGTTACCTATTACGAAAACGGCCATATACCTCACGCGGCGTGCTTTGTGTGACAATTCTTAACGTGGACACCACATAACTAGATGAGACACAAATATTATAGTCTTTATTTAAATATTACGTAAAATGCAATAAAGCCTCTCCAGTAGACATGAGAAAGTTTTCTAAAAATATATGAAAGCTAATCTTTATGTAATCCATGATGACCTTTAGGTCAAATTAATCTTTTTATCTGTGTTAGTAGTAGTTCTAGAATAAATTATCTCTTTGATATATCGCTGAAGATTAATACTAGACAATCAAGATTGATTTGTTTTAAACATTATGATATATCAATTGTATGGTCGTGCGTGATCTATTTATTATAATTATGTCTTATTTATCTGTAATCTCAGCTCAGTGTCAGTTAGGCCCATATTAATAGTTCAATTTTGAGATTGCGCGAGCGATTGTGTTAATCTGATATTATTATTGCAATGCAAAATAATAACGTAACAGCAATTTAAGACTGACACATTTAAATGAGTTCGTTATTTAAAATTAAATTTGGTTCCTTTAAAAATTTTCAATTTTTGTATAGTTGGTAAACGTACGCGGTACGTGGAAAGCGCTCGTGGTGTAGCATGATTGAAGCACTCGTGGTGTAGCTTGATTGAAACGCTCATGGTGTACCATGATTAGCCGTCCAAAATTAAGCTACCACCGTCGTGGTCGGTACCTGGATGGGTGACCGCCTAGTGGTATTTCAAATCGTGCTTCGGAAGGCAAATAAAGCAACGGTCCCGGTTATCACTTAATTGTGATAGTCGTTAAGCTAGGTGGAGGCCTAGCCTACCTCCACCGATCCGCAGTGGGCATGCGTGGTGGAGTATCTACCCATTCCCTTCCACCCTCATTTGTGAAAGGAGGCCTGTGCGTATGTGGTTATTATATCTATGGACGCTTAGGACACTCATGCATTACCAACCCTTCCCCTCTCACTGATGAGCTCTGGCGACCTTACTGACGCGCAGGAACATAACATTAAGTTATTTGGCAACGTATCAGTCAAGCTGCACATTGAGCGAAAATACGCTATGGTGTACCTTTTTTTTTTTACTGTTTATAGGCCTGTGTTTGACCGCAATCTCACCATGGTAAGTGATGATGCGGCCGGAGGTGGTAAGCACACAAAGCCTAGAAGGAACTGGCTCTCAAGTGCAGCTATCGGAACACACCGAAAGATGCTTGGCGACAGATTTTCAACTTGAGGGTGGTAGCCAGCCAGGTGGGTACTACAAAGTACCCTACCACCGTGCTATGGTTTCTTCACGATGTTTTCCTTCACCGAAAGCTCAAGCTCATTGTAGGATTCGAACCCGGGATCTTCATCTCGGTATCCGACGTCACTACCACTGAGCTATCATCGCCTTAAAAATCGTACCTGTCTTTGTCTAATGTCATCAAGTCTTTTATCCAGCTTAACATATTCTATGTTTGATCCAGTTTCTCAATTTGTAGCATTTAAGCCGTTTAATCTATTTACCTACTTGCTTTAGCCTGTTCTTGATCATATTATTAGTGTTGCAGCAATCTTTGCGTGTAGTTAGCAAGCAATGCAACAATATCTCAATATTTGACGGACACTGCACCATTTTCATATACTGGAATATGCTATCTAGGCTAGCCGATGGTGAAATATCCAGGTTCTAAAGTAAACCTAGTTTGTATTTAGCAATCATAATTTTATCCTGTGATACTAATGAACAATTTATGGAAGTAAGTGTGTACGTATGAGAAGCTCTTATGGAAAAGAGATTAGAGACGAAAATAGAGAGATAGAACAACTTATTAAAAATGTTTTGGACAACCAAATGTCCGGCGGCATGGGAAGACATTGTCCCGCGCGGTTTCACCCGCATTTCCGAGGGATCGTATGTCTTCCCGGGATAAAAAGTATCCTATGTGTTAATTCAGAACATATTTCATCTGTGTGCCAAATTTCATCCAAATCCGTTCAGCAGTTTTTGCGTGAAAGAGTAAAAAACAACCATACATACAAAATTTCGCGTTTATAAAAAAAAAATATTTTGTTTTGTGTAAGTAAAGTCACAGTAAGGTAATGGTAAATGGTGTACGAAGTATAAAGGAAACAGAAAGGAAACTAGGTGAATAACTTTCAGAAACCGTTTATACAAATAAGTCAGCGAAGTTGGTAAACAAGATAACTTACTTTGAAAGGTTACATGCTTGCGGAAGGTTGTCGGAGACGTGTCGTAATGCTTTTCTTTATGATTTGTATACAGAGTTTTTTTATGACTAACAAAATATTATAAAAGGCTTAAATACATAATGTAATAAATATGGAAGTACATTTCATTTTCGTTGTTGCTTGGAACGAATCTTCAATTATAGTTTTTAAGAGTGCGAGTGCTTTATAAGCAAAATAACATATCTTAGAATTGAAATTTACCCAAGTAAATAATATTTAAATGAAAAAATATTTTTATATGCTTATTTTCATTATATACGCGAGGGTTCTATCTGAGCAAAAACATAATGAGATGAAAATTCCTCGATAGAAAAAAATCACAAATCTACCTCTAATAATAATTAATTTTCGTTTTTATTCGTTCATGGTGTATCTAATTAAGACAAAAAAATTATAAATAATATCACTACGTATGGCCTAGGGCTTACTAACGATTTTTTTAAAATATTCTATACTTTACGAGTTATTTAGATGAGAAGCGCTTTGTTCATTTTTGTCCCGCGAAACACGCTATCTCAAGACACGCGAAGATTAGACATAAGTTTGTTTCATCTGAAATTTACTATATTTTTCTGGCGTTATACGCACTCTTAATTGCAAATAAATATTTTTAATGTTGATTTAAATAAAAATATATACTACCTACTTACTTACAAATAAAAAGTTACGCGGGTCACTTAAAATCACGTAATGAAATTCTACGTGTACTTGCAAAAACAAAATCAAAGATGGCATTCCAATGTAATTGGAGTACGACGGCGAACATTATCCGTAACTACTATTCATGAGAAGATAATGTAAGTGAAAGTAGGAACAGGTTGTTTCAATCAGCTTACATCCTTTGCTACGTGGTATGAATGAGATACAAGAACCGGTGACTGTACAACAAAGGATGTGCAATGAAGTAGAATAAAATGAAGATTTTGTCAACAAATGTTTTGTTAAGTGTATTGTATTCTTTTTACACTACGAAGTCGGTAAAATCATGCGGCCCGCCTGCTGGTAAGGGGTTACCATAGCCATATAGACGCTTGCAACACACGGGGCAACACTCATAAGTTACCGACACTTATGCCCTCCCCAATGAGCACTAGCGACATTACTCACGCCCAGGAACACAACATAAAGTTATTTGACTACGGTATTCTGTAAGGTACGTACTTCCCCAGTTGAGCTGCTCTTAGAGCGAATAAAGGGCATCGCTCACTATATCAGCACCACTCCACCGCAGCAATGGCCCGGCAGGCACTGCCTCAACCTGCCGCGCGATGCCGGTGACATGGATGGTGGACTTCAGCAAACATACCACTGGCATCATGCGCCGCAAGAGAGCGGGCCGCTCGCTTGAAGCGCGTGGTCAGCATGACTATTTTATCTTGTTATTGTAAAATTTTCCTTAAGGCACACGATTTAAAGGCCTTACTCGGATGTTAAGATACAAATAATTTATTTGCTGTTTCGGAGTGGTGCTGGTATAGTGAGTGACGAACATAAACCCTAAACTCTACCTCTTAAAAATAAATATACTAGTTGTCGCTCGCGATTACGCCCACGTTCCCGAGAGAGCTTATGTTTTTCCGCGGATAAAAAGTATCCTATATGCCATTGATTTATCTGCATAGAAATTTCAAGGTCATTGAGGCGTTAAGAGCTACTAAACAAACTCACTTTAGAAACTGAGAACTTAGGACACAACTTTGTTATATTGAGTGTGAACAATTGCAATTAAATATAACTCGAAGCTGTTGAAACAGTTTCATTAAAAGTGACATCAATACAGGATGTCCCAGGTAATGTGGATCACATTAAGAGTGCGTACCAAGCCAGAAAAATATGGCAATGTCAGATGAAACAAACTTATGTCTAATCTTCGCGTGCAGATGAGATGGAGATAGCGTGTTCCGCGGAACAAAAATGAACTAAGCGCTTTTTATCTAAATTACTCGTAAAGTATAGAATATTTTAAAAAATCGTTAGTAGCAGCCCTAGGTCATATGTTAGTGATGTTATTTATCGAATTTTTGTCTTAATTAGATACACCATGAACGAATAAAACCGAAAATTCATTATTATTAGAGGTAGCTTTGTGATTTTTTTCTATCGAGGAAATTTCATTCCATTATGTTTTTGCTCAGGCAGAACCCTCGCGTATATAATGAAAATACCCATATAAAAATATTTTTTCTATTAAATACTATTTACTTGGTTAAATTTCAATTCTAAGATTGTTATTTTGCTTTATACGCAGTCTTAAATAGATCTTCGGGGGAGTATCTTACTCTTTCAATACCCGTTCCGTTCAAAGTTCCGTTCAAAAGTATCAATAGTTAATTTTGTATGTTTTTTCTTCTGGAAGATGTGGTTTTTCCTAAATAAGTAGGTACTTTTAAGTAGCTGGTGAGAATATATAAATAATATCTCGTTGAGAGGCTTTAGTCTGATAAAAATATTATTTGTTAATTTCAATTTATTCATTTGCTTCATGTATAATTATGTTAGTCCACAACATGAGCCCTGCAAGGGCATTGCAACATTAAACGGTGATTAGCTATATAAATTAGTATTTTATTAATTATTTATAATTATATTAGTACCTGTTAGTTATTTAAGACATTATAATTTAATTAATTTATATTATACATTAAGAATTATTATTGGATTAAAATATTAATTATTGGTTATTCAAATGAACGTTTCGTAAGTTTCAAAAATGGAAAGTTTTTTCACAGACATATAATATAAAAACAAACAGTTATTGACCCGTCACCTTGATTATCATGACACACATAATGGCCAAAAATACTTCAATCCGTACATAGAGAAACGTAAAATATGTTTAGTCTGTCATGTCTGTGAGTTTTTTGTAATAACCTCTCCCATGAAACTGTTTAGTTTTATCCATATTTCCAGGGGCACTCTGTATAATGGAAGATATAAATAACAATAGTTTTCCGGCACATTATACAGAGCAAATAAATTCACTGTAATTAGTTGTATTGTTCGTCATAGTTCTAGTGATTTTTATGACAGATATTATGCCCAAGGTAGCACCGGATGCTATTATACATTTTATGTCAAAAGCCTGCATAGTACGTATTGTTGTATTAAAATACGTATCCACAAAAATAGCTCAATCACGTAGGCAAAATAGTATTTTTGGAAATCGAATAAGTAATTTTTTATGGTAATTTTCTCGGATTTTTAGGGTCCGCCATTAAAATATCGATATAAATTTGTATAAGGTCAATGCAGTGAAGACCGTCCGGTAGGGTAAGACCGTACATTGAGAAATACGACGAATTCTGAATAGCTACAAAGATCGCAGCCAGTAAAACTTCAGTTTAATAGCTAAGCTTTTCGAATATCGGGCTGCTATCTTTTCTGCCCAAATATTTTTAGCATAGCTCAAAACAGAATATATTAAGATGTTATTTATGTCTCAGAAAAGATGATCGATCATTGTAAAAGACATGATTTTTTTGCATGCTGATTAGCAAATTTCATAAGATCATTTTAAATAAATGCTACTTAAAAGTGTCTATAATGCACATAAAAACTAGAAGAATGGCTTTATTCCAACGATTGTTATTGAGAGAATTCAATAACATGTGAACTATAACTTACTTTCAGATTTACAATTACGTTTCTATTAACTTACGTCCAATATACAAACTTACGACAAACTTACTGAGAATTATATTTCCAAACGGTAATTATTTCCAAAACATTAAATAAATGAGTAGAATTTTTCAAATAATAAATATCCTGGGACATTCTTCACACACGGCTAACTGATCCCAAACTAAAACTATCGCTTCAGTTCAACTCCCATATGTCCGGTTCTTTTTATTCATATGATGAAATATGCGTAAATTTTTGAGGGACTTATTCATAATTCAAAAACAAGGTCGTAAAAATATAACTTAAGATCAAAAGCCGTTTGCCGAATCGCGTGAGTGTTGCGCGTACGCACAAATCGGTCACAAAACGACACGCGACGAAAAGCCGACGTTATCAGCTATCACAGTACATTTACTCGTAACTTGAAGTTATGTTGTAAAACCACACCGGACTGAGCATGGAGCAAGGAAAATTGGAGATGGTATCATTTAATGGGGGCAAACGAGCTTGAATTATACGCGAGAGGCACTGTGTACTGAATTTTAACTGTTTCCGAGCTTTTCCTCACGATTTTTCACTAATTATTCATTATTGTTGTAAAATTGTACCATTCTAGATTAATTATGTTAGACATGCCTGCGAATCACTACCTATTTTTAACCGACTTCAAAAAAAGGAGGAGGTTCTCAATTCGAATGTATATTTTTTTTTATGTTTGTTACCTCATAACTCCGTCATTTATTAACCGATTTCGAAAAAAATCTTTTTTTAATTGAAAGGGTCCACTTCCCGTTTGGTCCCATTGTCATCAGATCAGGATTTGATTACTTCTTAGTGTACTTTGAAGTCGTTTTAAGTTTTTTGTAAAATAGTCCAATTATTTCCTTTTTTTTCGGAACAAAAGGGGTCTGCGCAATATTTTATTTATTTGATTATTAACTATATTATTTGCCATGACGCGTTAAAATATACTATTTCAAAGACAGCGATAGGACCCACACGGTAGTGGTAACAACTGTAGTGCAATTCTGTTCTTTTTTGACAGCTGACGACGACGACGTCCGTCGTCGCGGTCTATTCTCTATACATTCGTAGTGCGGTGCTACATTTTTCAGTTGGTCAATTAATTAATGTTTAATTTTAGGAAGCTCCTATTAAGGTCGTATTATGTATCCATTATAAAAAAAAACCTGTCACTTTGTGGATCACTTTCATTTATGATAGTTTCTGTGTAATGTTATGATATTTGAAGTAAGTATGTTTTATTACAAATTATTTATTATAAATCCAAGACTGTTCTTTGTCGAAATCAGTCAAAAACAAAGGCCCAGTTCAGCAGAGGACATCTCGTGACAGAATATGATGATGATACTAATTTTATAGTGGTTACAGAGTTGGTATACATATTTCAGATATCTGCAGCTCAGATAAGTCATATTATGGGCATCCTTAAATCAGCCAATGATGAAGATATCTTGGAAAAACGTCGTCAAGCTCAACAGTTGAGACTTTTGGCGAGTAATTCTTAAACTATTCTTGTTGAAATAAACATTGATTAAATTGTGCACAGCACTACAAAGTCAATGCATTTTTATTTACTGGAAATGCTAAAATTCTTCCAAATTCTATATAGAAGTCTTTGATATCTGGCTTATTTTTATTATTCCTTATAAAAAAATACCTCGTCAATTTAGTAGTATGTACTTACATACGAGTATGTTATTAAACATTATTCGTGAAAAAATGTTAATTGTTTCAATATTTTCAAAATATGGGCGCTATATCTAGCTTTCTTTTTGTGAAGTTTAAGTCGTAATATTAAGATAAAGTTAAACCAATGAATAGCCTTCATATTAAACCTTTAAAATTGGTATATTCAGTACATTAAAGTTTTACTAAAATATGAAATAAAATTAGCCTTTATCTAGTTTCCATATCATAAGTTTGCTTAGCTTGGGATTACGACTCAGATCATTAAAATAAATGAAATCCACTCGCAGAGCGCAGTTGATGTTTACAATACACCTTCCAGCCCATTTTAATTCTTTTGACCTATTCAAGTATTCAATTGTTTCGACATGCAATAGTCCGGGAGGTACTGATGCATTTTAGGTAGTATTAATACGCCGATCGATGGCCATCTTTTTCAATAGATCTTGAATGACTAATATGTGAACCACGCATCAGCGATGCACCCGCGGTGGGTTTAGGATTGGAAGGTTACGGCAGGGGTAAACTTTTTTTTTTACAAATTCATGCGAGCAGCTGACGCGTGTTCCCCCCTCCACCATGCAGCAGACGATTTTTTTCAGCTCAGTATTATGTCAAATACTTATGAAACAAGTTTGAGCCAGCGTACTATGTCTTTTTTTTACTGGGAGTGGCTGATGTAGAAGACTTGAGCACTTACTTGAGCAGACGGTCGGTTCACTTATTAGTCATATAAGATCAACTATACATTTCAACGTCAGCCGGCTTACTATGACTTTTGTGTTTGCAACGCTACCTCCCGAACTAACCGTCACAACGGAGTCGTCGTCGGTTGCTGTCAAAAACGTTTCAGAATACCAAAGCTGGTGGCCGCATAGAAATGGTATCCATCATTGCATGGTGGTAGGATACTTTGTATTACCTCCTTGGCTGGCTACATTCTCAAGATGAAATTCTGCCACCATAATAGATAAATGTTTATAATATTTGTCAGTTTTATTATACTAATATAGGCACCTAACTATAAAGTATGTAAGAGTATTTTCGATTTTTAAGCATTATTGGTTTACAAATAGTTAAATACACTACGTTAAGACGTGGCCAGGCAAGCAAATTATTTATTAAAGATATTTTTCAGTCCAAGATTGTAAATAGAAATTGTATATTTCGCCGTGACGAAAAATACTTAATTATTTTTCAAGTTATTCCTAATTTCTGAGATAATAATTAAATTTAATAATATTAAACAATGTGCGCTCGTTGAAGTTTTTTGTATAGACAATACAAAATTCATTCGAATGCCATGAATTTAACCGATTTTCTCTTGATAACTGCATTACATAGGTACTATCTTTATAAGCCAATACTCGCATAATTATTATCTATTATCAAATAAATCGTAGCTATTATACAATACTTTCCGATATTAATTTTGACAATGGCAAAAAAATTAAACGTCATTCATATCGATGACATTTGAGTGACATGTGTCAAATGACAGAAGCTATTACATCCGTTTGATCATTCATTGTAATCTAATAAATACACGTTATTCCGGCTTTCTTACATCAATGTTCGCCGCGGGCAACTGCGCTTGCGCAACAATTATTATCTGTAATTGGTCCGCAATCCGGTCTATAGTCGATCTTGTAAGACTTTACTTGCTCGAGTAATTTTGTATAGAGTTATGACTGTATTTAATTGTTTCGAATCGAACGAATTAGCGCAATCGATTTTATAACATCGATAAATTTTAAATTAGGTATTATCATTATTGGAACAGGTGAAAGAAAGGTAATTGGATTTTGGATTATGATATTTTATCGAACTATTTGTGCAACCAAAACTTTGTGTTCATTTAATTTTGTTATCAATAAAATATATATCAAGATAAAAGCTCTACTAACCATTTAATAATATGTAGGTATATGTAATATATTAACTACCTATAAAGCACATACATTTATTTCTCTTATATTTTTATCATAGCAATCATTTACACGTATGAGTATTGCATCGAGAAATATGGATTGTATACTAACCCCCTTATTCATAATTTAGTTATCAAACGTTGATTAGCTTAAATTCCGAAGTCTTTATCTGACAGGTGACATTTGGTGATCGAAAGAGTGAGACGGGGCACACTATTACACTGATTTAGTTAAAAAGCGATTATGAATAAGGGGGTTAGAGTTCTTAGACCTAGTTTAATAGCTGTATCTAATTGATAATGTACGAGTGCAGTACGTACGGCTACGACGGTTAATATTCCATTGAAATCCTTTATTACCTAGTCGTGGATCCCTTATAATTTAATCATAAGACATCAAACTCCCGTAAGGTCAATTTTGGGTACATTATATTGAATTGCAATATAATATTTATCCCATACGTTACTTTTATTTGGAATAAAAAAATGTTATGTACGTATTAATCCATTTATTTTGTCACATGCATCAAAGGTCGTGATCTTGGACTAGTATACCCTAAAATGAGCTTGAGCTGACGCGTACAATGGTGCCAGAGTCATGGGTGATAACCGCCTGGCTGGCAATCACCCATACCTGGTAACAAAATTGGAACAAAAGTTGTCAAATTAAACGAAAGAACCATACAAATAAATGCCTTGCTGAGTTTCTTGCCGGAGTCTTCTCAGTTTAAGTGTATTTCGAACCGGTGGTAAATTCAACTGTAAAACGATCATAAGTGCCTTATCAGGACCTAAACCGAATAAATTACTTTTCGATAGGTTGTGTGCAGGGCTAGGAATAATTGTAAGGCAATAATAGCTCTGAAGTGCTGACTTTGAGTGCCGTGGCGAGGTTATTTTGAAAACTACAATCAGCTTGAGGTTTCGGTGAAGGCAAACATGCATCGTGAGGACATCATATCTGGGTAGAACGGTATTTTGTAGTTTCCGCCTGCCTGGCTACCCTGAAGTTTAAAACCTGTCTTCAAGCACCTACCAGTGTGTGAGCTTACCACCTGCGGCAAATCAAATTATGTCAAAGTAAAATTGTTGTGCAGGTATAAGTATTTGTGCATCAGTGGTAAAATGACATCCTACTGTTCAGTGCAGCAAGAGTTTGTGATCAATCTGAGGTGATGCTGTTTCTGTACAAGATGAAAACTACCTTCGTTTAGTGTAGGCGGGCAGTGTCACCTTAGACTTAAGGTGGATGTTCTGGTTCATTGTATTCAGTCGAATTATTTATTTGAGTTTTCTCTCTATATTATCTATACTATAGCTTTCCACCCTTATCTGGTAAAAGAGGAGATCGAGTCTTCTTTTATACTACATTAGGGGTTGATATTAAAAAAAAACTTCAAGATTCTAGGTCCTGATATTCGAGCGATGCTTGCATCTATACAAAATCCTTCAATTCTTCAATGACTGGATTAGATATATTTTTAATTTACTGTAGTAAACTAAAATATTTGGATAAAAAAAAACAAAAGAATTACTATAAAATATTTATTATAAATACAGTACTAAGTTAAGTTAACAGGTATGACACGCTTCACGCCTTCTTCGGTAGTTTGTTCTTCTCCAGCGGCTGGCCGGCGTAATAGTTTTCACTGGAACAAATTAACAAGTTTATAAACAATCGTTCTAACAGTAATTAGTTCCGTTAACAGATCATAATTGTTGTAAAAATGCGAAATGATGATAATGTTTCCTTTATGGTTAAATTGTATTTTATTTTCATAATTGGTTGTGACTCGTACTTTATTTTTTACAATTATTGTAAGATAACGGTTAAAAAACTTACACGATGACTATTAAAAATATAAAAGCGTTTAATGTAAACTAAGGTTATTTCATTAAGGATATCCACCCTAAAAAAAACAATATTACTAATGGCACTGTTAGCTGTAGACATCGCGAGTCTCGACAATTGTATGGAATTGCGTCGAATCAGTTATCAAAAATTCCATATAATTGCCGTCCTTGCCGAAATTTCACGAGAATCGATCGAAAAATGCGACCTGTAGAGGAAAACTGCTGAAACGGAGACGCTTTGCGCTCGCTCGGTCCAAAACATCTATTAAATCAAGTCAATCTTACCATCCCTGTACTTTCTCAGGCTCATCGCACATAAAAGTATCTTCATTGTAGACCTTTCCAGATGGACAGCTTCCCTTCTGGGGCTGGACTCCATTACGGCAGATGTAGAACTTCTGGCAGTCTTCAGGGTGGGGGAATGTGGGATGGGGGAGGGCACGGCCATTGGGGCCCATTACCTCACCTTCGGGGCACGAGAAACCGTCATCAAGGACATCTGAAATTGGAAGTTTACATTAGTTTAAGTATGAGGATTTGTCCTTATTAATCAAATTATTATCCTTTACAGATTTATCTAAAGTACCTTCTATCATTATATGGATAAGTGATACCTAGTATAGTATAGTAACTAGCTTGTTGTAGATACCTATATAAAGAGGTCAAGTTTTCTTCACAACAACTTAAACTATGTCCATAACACAGTAAACAACCAACATAGCTATAAACTCCTCGACAGAAATGTATATCACAATATCCTATATGAAGTTACCTTTTGTGATCTGGTCGCAGACTCTGTTGACTGACTCAATCCAGTCACAGTTGGAAGTTTCATCGTCGAAGTACAGGCCGGGCGGGCAGGGCAGCTCGTTGGGGACGCCGTCTGAGCAGTAGTAGAACTTGTCGCACGCCTGCAAATTTTATATATTATTTGATATTCAGACCACATTTGTAAGTCTCTTCTAGTAATCCTATACTTATCGGCGCAATCCATGCTCAATCAATCAATCAGGCGTATCTCTGCCAATTTTCATTAAAATCGTTTCGGAAGTTTAGTCGTGAAAGCATAAACAGACAATCAGATCGCCAGAATACTTCGCTTTCGCTTAAAATTCAAAGTCCTGACTGATTGACTGATTGACTGATATATCAACGCACAGCCTAAATCACTGGTCCTAGAGACATGACATTTAGAGGGTATATTCTTTGTGGAGAGTAGGCATCCACTAAGAAAGGGTTTTTCGAAATTCCACCGCTAAGGGGGTAAAATAGGGGATAAAAGTTTGTATGAAAGTCCGTCAGTTTCGAAGTTAGGATCTTCAAATTTTGTGTTTAATCTGAAGATTGAAAATTAATGTATTACGTGTCTCAGCGTTTTTAATAATTCCACCCTCGAAGCGGGATGAAGTTGTTTTGTTTTGTTTTTTTGTTGTAGAAAAATATGTCATTTGATTCCTGTAGTCCTGTTTGCGGGCGAAGCCGCGAGCACAAGCTAGTTATAGTATAGTATAGTAGTAAAGCATAATAGTATATAACTCAGTAGAAAATAAATATATTTTACTATATTGTACAAACAGGTGTTCCTCCGATACAGGAATCTCTATTAGGTAGAAGCTTCTAGACTATGATTTGAGCCTTGAGCTGTTTGTTGATGTTAGTCAGTTTTTTAAATTACCTTACCTACTCAAATAGATTATGTGTGTAACTCGTTTGTTCTAGAATGCGAAAGAACTAAAGGTCAAGAGCCTTCATTAGATACAAGATCACATATAGAAGTGGTAATGCAGCATTAAGCTGAAATAATAGGTGTCTATAATGAAACAGCTTATGAGCAACCTTGAATAAGTTGGATTTGAGAGTGGATTATTATACAAATGTTTGAAGCAATGCAATCATTATTTTCTGTTATTAGTTATGGTGTTAATAAAAGCGTATTATCAACATCTAAATTTACCATAATTATGTACTTTTAGTACCCACCTACAGTGTGGCCGCACAGAGAATATAAATAAATAAATATCCTGGGACATTCCTCACACACGGTCATCTGATCCGAACTAAGCAGAGCTTGTACTATGTAAACCAGATAACTGATATAATACATAATATATACTACTTTTTGTTTGTAAATACATACTTAATATACATAATTACACCCAGACTCAGGACATACAGACATGCTCATGCACACAAATGCATGTCCTGTGTGGGAATCGAACATGCGACCTGCCACGCCATAGGTGGAATCTTAACCAGAGTCTTAACCAACCGCGCCAGCTGGCCCATCAGAATGAGTTTCTGACACCTGTTTATATTTGTCATATCACGGAAACAGCTAATCTGATTATGATTTTCACTAAGCTATGCCTAAAAAAATACTGAACCTTTCTGTGAAAATCCCATTGCAATGGGATTAGCCGTTTCTGAGAATATCCCAATATTAACAGGTGTCAGAAACTCATTCTCTCGGCGGTCGTACTGTAAGTCATATACACACTACTGTAATGTAATTTGTATTAGCAAATTTATATCATAACCAAGCTAGATGTGTCACAAATTGATATAATCCTACATACATAAACTTAAGCTATATAATTTACTTTAACCAGAGTGAGAGTGTTGGTCAAACACAATTGTTAACACAGAAAAATAAACCCAATACCTCATTATTATAAGTTTCACAATTACCTGAGGATCAGGATGTTTGAAGTATCCGTTTTGACGCGGGCATCCTTTACTGGGTTTGGGCTCCTCTGTAAAAGATACATGACATTTCAAACCATTATTCAGTAACTTTATGTGATTTTTTTAAATAATTTATCAGACAAAAAAGGAAGATATACTTACGAAGCTCTTTCCTTTCACCGCAGTCTACATTCGAAGGTATGTCGCAGTGTTCTTTATGGGGATTCTCATCTGAGAATACTAATCCATCGGGACACAACTTTGCCTCCGATTTACCTGAACAATATCAAAAACATTAATTTAAGAGTCAAATCCTTTTGTCCCGAATATATTCTGTATCTAAAGTCAAAGTCAAAGCCATTTATTCAATTTAGGCCCCAGAAGGGCACTTATGAAGGTCACATTTACTGAAGTTACCACCGGTTCGGAACTCGGCCTTCAACTGAGAAGAATCCGGCAAGAAACTCAGCAAGGTTACATTTTTTAAATATTTTTTTGACAATTTGACTGTTTGTCTTTTTTTTCCAAATAATTAACATTAAAAAAAATATACCTAAGCATAGATACAGACGAAAAAAGAAAAAGAAAATTAATAAAAACCGTAAATGTTCTATACTCGAAGTTTGAGTCAACAATCTCTCTTTATGAGTCTTTTAAAACCTTGTAATCAAGTTGAAGAATGTTTATTACCAAGTTTTTTTACGTGGGACCAACAAACTATATAATGCTATTTCTTTCTTAAGAAAATTTGTAATGTTAAGACAAAGCGAAATAAATACATAATACTGTGAACTAGGTAAGTATATATCATTGTCTAGGAGTACGTAGTACCAAATACAGGTTACGTTCACGCTTCATAATGTCAGATTTCTAGTTATTGAATTTAATGGAGTCAACATTAAGCTTTGTATTATTCTAGAATTATGACTTAGAGCGACAAGGCGTGAGCGTGAGCGAATATCAACCAAAACAAAAAAAATACTGTAGCGAACCACTACATAATTAAGTTCACGCCGAGAGATAGATGGCGTTGCGCCACATTATCCTGCATCGCTCCTGCATCGCGCTTGTGAAGATTTCTCGGCGATCTGCATATATCGGACCATTTCGCCGCATTTTCAGGCCCCTATTTGAGAACCTCTGGATAATACCCGAACGCAGACATTTTCGTCATCCAGTAAGCTATAATCACATACTTAAAATCCAAAATTTCAAATCTGTAGGTCATTTAGTTCCGAAGTTAAGCGAAAGCAAGTTTCACATTTATGACACTCACTCACTAACTCACTCATGATCATCAAAATAGAACTAGTACTTCCCATAAACTCAGAGACCTGAAATTTGGTACAGAGTTAGGGTTTAATGACCACATAAAGGGAAAACTATAAAAACTAGGATAATCGAAGATCTGGAGTACCTGGTGACCCTGATTAGAAAACACAAGAGCCCAACCAAACTATCAGAGATCGACATACCGCCTTTATAAAAAATATTCAACTTGGTGGGCCACTTCATTTTCTTCAAAAAGAAGTGAAATCCCATCAAAAACATTCTGTAAGAATTACGAAACGATACAACTGTCCGACATGTATAGGTGGACCGCGGTCCCCAGGCACGATGCCCCAGCCTGGCGGAAGATCTTCCCTTTTAAATGGAGGTGTCATCCACCTTGCTCCGCCATAAGACCAAAAATGATAATAAAAAAATATGAAGGGTTTTTGTTTGACCATAATCTGACCTTGGTATGTGATGATCGAACGAAGGTTGCAAGCATATGTATCTTAGAAGGATCTATTTAAAATCAGTGGACAGAACACGCAGGTAGGTGATTGGCGATAGGTTTTTTATGAGGGAAGTAGACAAGTACTAGAGCTATGGTTTCCTTTCGATGTTTCCTCCATCTTAAGGTCAAAAACATCGTAGGATCAAACCCTTATGATGTCTCTACCACTAAGCTATCATTACCTTAAAAATAAAAAAATAAAACAAATAAAAAATAATAATGATATGATGATTATCACTATTAGTCATCGCTAGTTTTGCACCGAGGATAAACACCAAAAAACAATGATTTCTAGCGGAAATAAGCGAAGGAAACCCAACTTCCAAATGCCGACTTGTGTACGCTAAACTTGCAAAAACAGTAAACCTGTATGCAGTTCGGCTAAAAATATCAATAAACAGGATACAAACTGGTAATCTACCAAACATCTTACTTTTACATACCCAATTCGTTTTCGCCTTGAAACATCGAATGATGCTCCTATAAATGAATATACTACACAACTTCTATTAGAAACTTAATGTATTGCTTTGTATTTCTTTAGAATTTTGATATATTTGACTTCGTTGATTATTAAGATTTTATTAATTGGGAATATATTTGTATTATAATAGCTCATTACCAGACTATAAAATTCTTAAATTCAATTTGATTCTGACTTCCGTCTTCACATATACATCTTTGTTGCTTAAACATCCACTTATATAAACCAATGGACCTACTGTAATCACGAATGAAAATAATAATAACGTTTTACAAAAAACTTAAACCGACTTTAAATTACACTAAAAACTAATCAAATCCTGATCTGATAACAATGGGACCAAACGGAAAGAGTACCCTTCCAAACAAAAAAGATTTTTCCAAATCGGTTAATAAATGACGGAGCTATGAGTTAACAAACAAAAAATCATACAACCGAATTGAGAACCTCCTCCTTTTGTGAAGTCGGTTAGAAAAGAAAAGAAAACTGCATATAAGGCTGATAACGCTCAATCAAAATATATAAAAAACTAAGATGACCTGTGTTTTACCACTATTTTTAAGTCACAGAACAAGATTTCTGTTTACTTTACCAAGTCAATTTCTATTACCTTTCACCAAATAATTACTGTATTTTGAAGTGAGATTACAGCAAACATCCGTAAACTAATTTATTCATAGTTTATGCATACATACGTATTTAATATTGCATTACAAAACAAGAAGCGTTTTTTTTATTACCCTATTATTGCTTCCATAATAATGTTAATAATCATCTTGAGGTCAAATTCCATGTAATTTTCCGAGCATAAAGGTTTTTGACTTTAAAATTATTTAATTATGATTTTATTAAACTACATATTAGACCTACTGCATAGGTACCTACTGTAAGGAATTTTACTAATATGTTGAACAATTATTTCAAGTTTATTTTTGTAAGTAGAATAGAAAGTTAAATAACTTAAACAATAGAATTTTTTCATCGAGCTAAATGTCAAATATATACGTGTATCTATATGCAGAAAAAAAAGAAAAGAGACAATTATTTCGTCTAACGTTTTATTTGCAACTATGTTTTGTTGATTATTTTGACGTAATATTTGGCGTAATTATACTTTCTAGTTGTTTTTTTAATCGATATTTTATATGGATAGCTAGATGGACCGATAACATGTTTCATAGCTGTATTTAGCATAAAAATCTTTTTTAAAACGCTCGCTCGTAAAGTGACATTTATTGCAAAATTCAAATCTGTTTTTTTCCTCGCAAGTGTGTTTTAAAACGTCGTATGATACGCGTGTGCATTGATTATTACACTCTCGGCTCCCTTATCGCTTAATACCGCCTGGAGTGTTAATAACCAACTTTGCACATATGTATCATAATGTACTATTACATATTAGATAATAAAGAAAAAGAAATAGAGGGAAGAAAACAGATTTGTATTTTGCAATAAATGTCACTTTACGAGCGAGCGTGTTGAAAAAGATTTTTATGTTAGATACAGCTATGAACAATTTTATCGGTCCATCTAGCTATCCATATGAAATATCAATTATGAATACCTACAACTAGAAAGTATCCATGGACACAAAAGTCACATTAATAAAAAGCTTTACACCGGATCGGCTATTGCAACTGTACAAAGCACAAGTCCGTTCGTGCATCGAGTACTGCTGTCACCTCTGGGATGGATCTGCCAAATACCAGCTGGAGGCCCTTGACTCAATAGACCGTCGTGCTAGGAGACTAGTCGGTGATGTTTCGCTAATTGAGGCGAAATTAACGAGCCTTGAACATCGGCGTAAGGTTTCATGTTTGTCGGTCTTCTATAGGATATATTTTGGAGAGTGTGCTACAGTATTGTTCAATCTAATTCCTCCATCCCCATTTCTCCATCGAAACACAAGACGCCGGGAGAATTTCCACCCATACGTTGTCGACATCCCGCGTACCCGGACACAACGCTTTGCTTCATCGTTTCTTATACGAACAGCAAAGGAGTGGAACTCTCTTCCGGGGTCTGTGTTTCCCGACACCTATAACCTAGATGTATTCAAGGCCAGAGTGAATAGGCTTTTGCTGGGTAAGCGTGCTACATCCTCGGCCTCGTCATAACTCCTCATGGGGTCAGTCGAAGGTCAAACGCAAGCCCATTTTACATAAAAAAAAAAAAAAAAAAATGCTCTATACAGAATTATGAAGACATGATTATAATTTATTACGGTCTCGTACTCTTGGCGAGCCTTCATTTCACGGAAATAGATCTACATTCGTATCACGTACCATAGTTCGAGTAAGAGGTAAGAATATGCTTTCGTAGAATTTTATTTGTTGCATTACCGTCCTGGCTAGTTCAAACATTATTATAATGATATTATATTTGAAGCAAAACAGCATTGTCCATCTGAAAGTTATTTTAAAGTCGTATTTCTAAATTCTATACGCTTTAAGGCTGCATTAAAGCATTACTACATAAAGGGAAAGGCTTCTTTCTTATCAAGTCATGTGTATCAAATCGTATGGCATCATGGTAACTATGAAACTCACTATTTACTCGCTGTGGAAACGTTGGGGAATTTTTACACTCTATTTGCTATAGTAACGACATCGGCCAAATGTTAGAAAATACGCGCCGCTATGAAATTTCATTGAATGATGTCATATTCTACCTAATTATAAAGCCTATGTATACTCACAAAAATCTCATTTTTCGTTGTTCATTGGTAAATATCAATATTTTACCTACTTTCTTTAGCTCTTCTTTTGATTATACCCATTCGTCTTTTGCTATCTACTTTATCATTTCTAAAATAATATTATGCTCCATCCCGTCTTGTGTATTTAAGTTTTACTCATATTTATTTACCCAACTATTTTAAACCATAAAATCTTAAAGTTCACGACACTTTAGAAACTGGTTGTAATTAAGCTCTAGACACGATGTCAATACAGCCTGACGACACTTTGTGGTATTCTTGGAATTATTTCATAACGCATAATCTTCCTGTAGCATTAAACATTATGTAAACCTACACTAATGTTTAGGAATGCGACATTCTCAACATTCATTGACCTTTTCATTCACGATACTGACCTCTGCTGCATTTGTAGTAAAGGTCACACTGGTATGGGTCCGGGAAGAAGCCGCTCTTGTCTGGGCAGTCAAATTCTTGGGCTGAAACTGAAAAAAATGAATACATTAATTAGTTTTGATCTTATCAATTTGAGTTCTATTAACACAGTACAGTAGATATTCTTTACAAAAACCACAGCAAAACAGTTGCCTTGATCACCATGCCAACTTATGTATTACAAATACATTAAATATATGTGCAAAATACATGTCTTTCATTGCTTCACTTGAATTTTAATTAAAAATTATGCTCTATAAAAATAAATAATTATAGATATCATGTTAGCATTGATACGCTAAACCTAGTACTTAATATTCATGAGTAGTCAATACAAGAAAGTAACGTAATACTTGAATCAAGGTTGTGAAGTCTTTGAACTAATTATAACAAGTACACAGTCGTACTAATTATTAAAAAAATACGTAACTAGTTCTGTCTTTCGGTTTAACCTTGTTTCAGAAGAATGTTTTGATAAATTCGTATTTAGAACAGTTTTATGGGCCGAAGGTGGTAAACACCTGAAGCTTAAATAGGAAATGGCCCTCATTACAACTGCTGTAACAAGCCAGTAGGTGCTTGGCGACCGATTTTCAATATGATGCCGGTAGCTATCCCGGTGGATTCTAAAAAACCGGCCAAGTGCCTGTCGGACTCGTAAACGGAGGTTTCCGTACAATATTAACTAACTCAACTTTACTATGAAACAAAAAAACGCCAAAAAAGACGTTTCTTTTATGGGCAACCCCTTTAACTTTTAATTTTATTTCATTTTTATTATTTGTTGTTATTAGGCAATAGAAATACCTTTTACTGTTCATGAGATACAGCTCAATAACAGACAGACAGACGGACGGACAGCGGAGTCTTAGTAATAGGGTCCCGTTCGGCACCCTTTGGGTACGGAACTGTTCTAGTACCGTGCTCTGGTTTCATCGAACGACTCATCCACGACTTCACCACATCATTCCACGTCACTATCATTGAGCTGTCATCGCCTTATCGGAATCCAAGTTATTTTGTATATAATTTCGTAAGCATTATATTAATTTAAGTAAAAAGCACTCAAATTTTTATATTAGTAAAGTTTCATTTTGTAATTAGTATGCAATTAGTAATATAACAATCATTTGTGGTTAGCTTTCACTAACAAATAATGACTTTAACTCAAAACAGCATGTCTCTTTCATAGAATAATTAATTTAACTTTTGAGAAAGCGTTCATGATATTATTTAGTATTTTTTTACACCTAATTACCTATGTTCATGACTTTTCTATGTCTTTTTCGCGATACTTTTGGAGATACTCTCAATACCCATTTTACCACTTATGAGTGGTAAAACTTCTTCTTCTCATCCTCTTCTTCTTAATCTTTAATCATCTTATCTACTACGATTGTGTAGGATAGTCTGAGTAAAAGTATAAAACAAATATATAATGATTCCATAACTCTTTTGTGGTTATTATTTGCGTACGGAACACTAATGAAGCATTTTTTCCTGCTTTAATAATGTTAACAATGAAAATAATAATGTACCTTGGATCCTTTAACTTTTTATGACACTATTGCGATGGATAATTAAACTAACTAAAAAGCATATAATTGATTTCAGTTGATGCATAAAATATTAGTGTATGTAATTGCCAATTACATTACAAATTGTTGCTGAATTTGATCTAATTTTCGAAACACAAATTCGTGTTCCAGTTCAAATTCTATCGAAACAAAATAATTCTGTTTGTAATAGCTCTTAAGTCTACATTTTAAGATCTAAATTAGTATAATGAATATTGCAGCCATTTTCGCTTAATGTCTACATAACGACATACCTCTGATCCTACTAAGTGCACTTAAAGTGTCTCAAATTGCTGATCTCATAAAACGAGTCTCGAATAGGAAGTAACAATCGAAATATCATTGTCACGACTCGAATCGAGTAAAAATACCGATCTTGACCCTTATCTTACCGATTATTGCCGAATTTGGAGTAATTTGCGAAAGAGCCAAGGTTTTAATAGTGCAATAACATGTAACATGCATTTTGTAGTTACATAGTCTTGTTTCGACAAATACGGTATCCGTGACGGCGTTCAATAGACGTTTTGCCCTTGCAACATATGCATTAAGCAAATTTACTGGAGCACTAAACTTTTGTATAGGACGCGTGAGTGAAAGGAGGACTGGGTACCTACGGGCGAGTAGTTCGCACGATCGATTTGTTCGCTATTTCAAATAATGACTCATTCCCTATTCTAGATTGAACATTAAGAAAATATAGGTTTCTCTTAACGGAAAGTTAGTAACAGGATGGTCTCTAACCAACTATCTAACATTCTTTCATATCAAGCTCAATTGAGTTATTTAATATTTTGTACCTGGTTGATCTAACTTTGCTCGGTGTAAAAAAAAAGAAAAAAAATACAAAAAGTTTTGACTGGATAGGGAGTCGAACCCACGAATTACAAGACGGAATTCTAACGCTTTGACCACGCTGCAGTAAAATTACTGATTTTACCTACGGGTAACCGAGCTTTGCTCCAAAACTCGGTTACCCGTTTCGCTAACATGAGACCTATATACAATAGTCTCCCCCTAAAACCGCCATATTATAGAAATTTTCGCCGTTTTCGAGATCTCAAGATATATGTATATACAAATACTGCTCCTTTAATAGTAGTAGTAAATAAGTTGAAATATTAAATACCGAATCGTAAAAGAAGGTAGGGCCGCAACTGTCGAGCTTTATCAATTTAAAATATCGACGTGGAAGGTTCTACTAGTTCTTATGATTCTGGTGATTGTCACAGGGAAAAAATACTCAAGATCAACGATGGTAATCTATTTCATATGTATGTGAGTGCACGTTTAAATTAACGTTATCTCATTTATTTATCACTGATATAGCTAATTTTACAAGTAACATTTGATCAGAAAAAAGTTCATTTTTTTACTTATACCATTTTGATTTTCGAAATTTATGCACACAATAGTTACTTTTTTAACCGTTGTTTGACTATTGAATGTTATAAATAATTTTCTAAATATTCAACTAAAACTACAATAGATGCAACAAAATCTCTACTCGGAGTCAATAAACTTAAGTTTTAATTCATAACTGTATGCACAATGCATTGCATTACAATTGAGTAGTCTTAGCCACTGTCATTCCTGCGTTACCCCACTTACTCTCTAGAACGGTCTCAAATTTCAATATTGAATAAACATGAGTCACAAACCTAGTATAACTTAAACTTATTGTATTTTTAATAAAATGATGATTTAAAATTAAAACTTACCTAGTCCGCAGAACGCGAGGCCCACAACAAAAAGTAAACTTTTCATTTTGTACAAAAAATATTCGAGGTAGTAATGTATATAAAATAACTGTCCGGGTATACGTGCGGTTCCTTTCGAAGGTTGCTCCGTATTGCCTTTGGTATTGCCAGTACTTGCGCCTATTGTGGCCGGCGTATGCGCAGCTTTGGTATATGACGCACGATCAACATGGCTGCGTAGAAAAGTAATTATTTAATTGCGTTTTATGGGTACGGAATGCATTTATATAAGTACATGTTAACGTTTAATAGTTTTAAGATATTAAGAAACATAATTAATTAAACTATTCTTAGAATTATTTAATAAAAAGTTGTTATTGATTGCAAGTAAAAGTAATAAAATTTTCATTTCAGGTAACTATTTACATGTAATCAATTTTATTCTTTGGTAGTAGGTAATTTAAAAAAAAACTGTATTATTCAATTAATATGTATAAAACGTATTTGTATAGAAAGTAATAGATGTTTAGATACGAAGAAACTTTCTTAGACTTTCTGATTTTGGAGTAAGGCGATATGTTTTAATGTGTACAGAATTTTTTCTATTTATTTTGGTAACAGTATTAAACATAGAAAATAAATATTTAATAAAAATGGTATGTCTCATTATTCTAACTATTATAAATTTGAAAGTGAGTTTGTTTGTTTGTTACGCCTCAACTACTGAACGGATCATCATAAAATTTGGTATGCAGATAGCCAATGGTATAGAGAAGGGCATAGGCTATTTTTTATCCTGGGAACGCGGGTAAAACCGCGGGGGACAGCTAGTAGAATTATAAAAATTAAAATTTTGTAATTAATAATATAATATACCTAATAGGTATAATTTGTTTATAATTCACCAATTAGAACCTATTATCGCACACATTTTCAGCGAATGTTTATATAGTGAGTGTTAAAGTCGCCAAGAAAAAGTTGCATATATCTACTATCTATATGTCATATACGCATTCATTTCAATGGTCCTCAACCACGTTGCCGAGGTCCCAAAGACGATAACCTTGTCGTATGGACGTCACGGTCAATTTCATGGTACTAGTCGTTCTTAATAGTAAATTGTATGCACATAATCGGTACTTATTTTTGCCAATGAAGTGTCGTGATTATTTAAGTTGGAATGTTTATCTTCTAAGATATAAATTATTATATTCACTTATAAATGAAATTCAGATTTCAGTTAAAATGGTTTTAATTCTACCAGACTATAATTAATTAATTTTTTAAGATTGATAATTAAATAATTGAAAACTGTTTGACAAAAAACTTAAACGGACTTCAAAGTACACTAAAAAGTAATCAAATCCTAATCTAATGACAATGAGACCAAACGGGAACTATACCCTTCCAAACAAAAATTTTCCATTTCGGTTAATAAATTACGGATCTATGAGGTAACAAACATAAAAAAAACATACAACCGAATTGAGAACCTCCTCTTTTTTGAAGTCTATGGTTAAAAAGGCTTTCTGTATTTCTTCTCTGTATAAAATTCAACTGCGCCAAATCTCATCCTCCTTCGTGGTGTAAAAAAGATTTCACGTATGAATAAATAGTTTTTTGTAGCCTTATAAACATTTCTAAAATATGTAATGATTATGGTGATGATATGAGGATGATATGATGGTATGTATGGATGTTTGTTACTCTTTCACGCAGAAACTACTGAACGGATTTGGATGAAAGAACAATGGGTCAGGTTATATGGAACGCGTCCCCAGAATGTAGCACTATAAGCTATGGTGGAGATTGTTGGCCACATCGAGGGCATCATTTCATTGTATGACACCAAGTCTGGATTCCATGGGAAAAAAAAGATATTCACGGTTAAAGCAAACATACTGTGTAACTTTGTTATCGTCCCGCAGTATTATAAAAACTTTTCTGGTTTTAAATCATTAGATATGCTAATCCAGAGTGTAATCTATCTATGTGCTAAGTTTCACCCACATCTGATTAGCCATTTTGGCGTAATTTAATGAATGAATGAATGTTTATTTGCGAGAACATAGGTACATTAAGATGATATCAAATACATAGGATTCACTATATTCAACCTTTCGGTCGTGCAAATTTTAAATTAATACACAGCAATAACAGGACATCAAAACTAATTGGATAGATACATTCAAGATAAAAATAATCATTAAAAATAAATATTGACAAAATCTTAAGCATTTATTGCTTACATTACTAGGGTCAAGATCAAATATTATTATTATTATTCTTTCTTTTTTAATTGGCACAACTAACAAGTAAACTTACATATTACCTACCTACTACATAACATTTTGTTACATTGCTGTTCTATAAGAGTAATCAGTACCGTTGTCCACGTATTCAAATAACTAACGGGTAACGGCATAGAACCTAGACATCTCTAGGCTCTATGCTACCGCGTGTACTTGACATGCAATACTTTTTTCTCAGGAACTCAGGTGAAGCCACAAGGCACAGCTAGTACTTTAATATTATAAACATGAAAGTGGGTTTCTCTGTTTGTTATATTTTCACAGCTAAGATACTGGATGGATATCGATAAAAATTAGCAGAAAGGTAGCATGGAACTTGGAGATGGAACTGCAATACTTTTTTCACAGGAACATGGATGAAACCGCGATGCACAGCTAGTACTTTAATATGGTCAATGCGAAAGTAGATCTGTCTGTTTGTAAAGTTTTCACAGCTATGTTACTGGACCGATATCGATAAAATATCAGCAGAAAGATAGCATGGACCCTGGAGATAGCCATACATTAATTTTTCACCTGAAAACGCGATTGGGATCGCTGGTATTGAGTATTCTGTGCCGCAGGGCAAAGCTAATAATAACAAAAAACAATAATTACCAAAGGAACATTTTTGTAACTTCATATGTGAATATCTTTTTTCTCCCATGGAATTCAGACTTGCTGTCATAGGATAAAATAATGTGCTCGACGAGACCTACAATTACCACTATAGCTCATCGTGCTACAGTCTGGGGAAGTTTTTACCCATTATCCTTTGGCACACAGAATATGTTCTGGATACTTTTTATCCCGGGAAAACATACGATCATCGAGAATGCGGATGAAACCGCGCGGGAGAGCTAGTTTATGATATACCGCAGCCAAATAACTTTATGTTGTGTTCCTGCGCGTTAGTAAGGTCGCCAAAGCTCATTGGGGAGGGGGAAGGGTCGGTAACGCATAATGCCTTGTGTATTGCAAGTGTCCATATGGCTGTGGTAACCGCTTACCATAAGGCGGGGCTTATATACCAAATTTGTCGGATGCATTTTTCATGCATCTACCACATCAAGCTTGCCATGATGGTGATTAAAGTTTGGAAGTTGTCCTACAACCTTTACGCAACAAATTTTTTTGATGTGACTGTACAATCAATTGTGACTCACAACACTCCAAGTCCCTTCCATAAGCTTATATTTCCTTCTATTTTAGTATCCTTGAAATATCTATATTGTTATATGAGATATATTATAAATAATATAATTAAACATCCTGGGACATTCCTCACACACGGCTAACTGTTCCCAAACTAAGCAGAGCTTATACTATGGAAACCAGATAACTGATATATTATAATACATATAGAACTTTTTGTTTATTAATACATACTTAATATACATAATTACACGCATATTAAAAATATCTAGGTATTAAATCGATGAAACATAAAAAGTAAAGACGCAATTAAAATAAAATAGGTATAAGTCTCTACCTTGAAAGGAAGGTGTATCGCAAAATGTTTATAATAAGAAATTTTTATCTTGGAAGGTACCTATCGGAAAATTCCACAGGATTTCATTACCCTTGACCTTTATTTTAAAGGATATTTTCCTGTCAAATTAGTCCAATGCTTGTTTTCAATATAAATTTTGTTGCCATCTTTCGCGGTTACGTCTAAATACCCGCAAATGAAGACGGCAAAGACTAATTATACTTTTTCAATAATATTCATAAGAAAGAGATGTGATGTGACTAAAATTAGTTTAGTGCGATTTACAACAGAATCGGCACCAATATTGCTCAATAATAGTGTCCAAATAACATACCTTAACTAATTAAAATAACGTGAAAGACTTGCAAATCTGTATTCCTAAGATTTAAAATTTCGCTGTAACTGTATTGCGTATGTACGAATATTTTTGTTATTGTTGAAATCTTTTCATCTTTGTTTCACAATATTTTTAGGTTCTATTCTCCTCGCCTTCAACCGGATTACAAAGAGCTTTCTGCAATACAGTAGTAGAGACTAGAGACTTGACAGATTTTCAATTTGATAGGAATAAAGGAGTGCATTGATCAGACTATCAGTCCGACCTTTTTTATAATAAAGTCAACATTTTGTAGGTGCATTGTTAGTTTGGGATTAAAGTATTCTATATTAACATTAACAAAAAGTGTCTGACGCATGTGAGCGCTATAAGCTCACTAGGTTTCAAACGTACGACCTTCGTGGAGATATTTAGCCTTGTAAGATTATATAGATCTACTCGTTCTTGTACCCAAGCAAAAATTAAGGCACCAGGTACCTTCGCGAACTAAAATTCTTATAATATAGTTGACTCAACAAAGAATGAGTAAAGTTGTGTTAAGTCATACCTAATTAAGAATGCTACTTGCAGCTAAAGCAACAAATAATGATTATTGAACCAAAAAGAATTAATAACAATGACTTATTTATTGGTATCAGATACATAACGCTTGATAAAGTCAAATTTAGCAACATTAGCACTACAATTAAGGTTGAGTAACGGAATGCCTATCATAAAACTGGTCTAGGTATGAACTAGGCTCAGAACCCGGCATTGCGTGTGCACATTCACGATTTCCCCAGTCATACCCCGCGTTAGACATAATTAAATAGAACCCTAACATGACTGCTATTTATAAAGTAATACCGTCTAAAATTGCTTGTACGACGGCTCCAGTTAACTGACAAATACGTCATTGTGATTGGTAGATCATGGATATATTGCATCATTGTCATGTTTGCTTAATTTTTTGAATGTTGCGCATGCTTAAAACTATAACATTGATTGATTGCTACAGAGAAACACGCACGTGTCCGACTGAAAGTATACCCGTTGGCAATACGTAGACATATCTTCATTTATCATAAGGTTTTTCCAAGTAGGTTTGGACATAAAGGTTTCAGCTACAATTTTAATAAGTTAAGTATAGTTCAAAAGGCCTATAAGACAGCTGGCTCTGAATGTCAGCTGCCGGAGTACAGTGATATTCGCTTAGTGATAGACATCCGACTTGGAGGTGTTATACAGCCAGACGGGTACTACAAAGTACGCTACCATAGGTACCCCGCGATATAGTGGTAAAATTTGGCATTTCGATTGATCATAATCACAGAGAGTATAGCGTTTATTCCCTCAAAAAGCAGCTCGACTCCACCTTACAGAATACCGCAGCGAAATAACTTTATGCTGTGTTCCTGCGCGTGAGTAAGGTCGCCAGAGCTCATTGGGGAGGGGAAAGGTCGGTAACGCGCGAGTGATGCTTCATGTGTTGCAAGCGTCCATATGGTTATGGTAACCGCTTACCATCAGGTGGGCCGTATCGTTTAGTAGTATAAAAAACATACTTTGAAATAAATAACAAAAGAAGTAAACGGGAAACATTCGATCCCTTGTTAGTATGCCTTTTTTACTTCCATCTAGTCTTGGCTAAGAAACATGATTTCACTATGAGATATTTGGGAGTGTAATATCTTTACCAGCTGATTAGTTATTCAGCTGATGACTCTCAGCAGACATCCTTTCACTAAGGTCTACATGTGTTGGGACCGATAGAACTTTCATTACCGGTTTTATCATTTTGATGGATTTCAGTTAAGTTATTTTAGTGAGTAAATTGCATTTAATTACTGTCTAGGCTATTTTAGGGTACCGTGTCTATAATGGCTTAGAAATCCATAAAAAATCTTTGGTAGAAGATAGTTTTAATTGGAAATTTTACAGTAAATTTATCTATTTAATTCATTGTATTTAATAAACAAATAAATCTAATCTAAAGTGACAGGATTATAGATTTATTAATCCAACATTATACATATAACATACTTTAAGTAACGCAATCTGAAAATAGATTGTTCAGAATCACTAGGAAAATAGAAAATAGGTATGAACGATCAACGATCGACCATACGTGAGTATGGCTTTAAAATTTTGATATAAAGCCATAAAAAATGTCTTGCTGAGTTTCTTTGACGGAGTCTTCTCAGTTGAAGTGTATTCCGAACCGGTGGAAGATTCAACAGTATGTACTTAAGCCTAAACTGAGTAATTTAATTTTTGATATCTATTCAGATTCTTCAAATTAAAATCATTTAAGGGTGATTCAGATATTTATTTAATTTAAAATAATACTGTATAATCAGGAGTGAGTAAACGGTCGAATTGAGAAACCTCCTCCTTTTTTTAAATAGGTTTAAATAGCAGCTGTATTAAATCATAAAAAAGACCGGAACCATGGATCTAAAAAAAAATCTATCTATCTTTCTCTATAGTAAATCATAGAAAAAGTGGTTATTGAATACTCTTTGGTTTTAACGTACCAACCAACAATAAAACTTTCATTGTAATTGTCAACAATTATTCAAATGATTATGATAAATAACAAATAACTTAATTATGCTTGGGCCTATTGTAGTCAACGTAGTTAAATTCACACAAATTAAATTTTATTGTTAACAACTTATATGTCATTTAAATGCCAGACAGAAAAAATATTTATAAGATAATCAGTTCTAATAATGAATAGCTTGGCCAAAATACTAATCGCGTTCTTATCATCAAAATCTCATTACGACTGTACTCCTTTCTCGTTACTTTAAAAAACGAAGTCCGCAATATTCTGAGGTCTTCCAGTTCGCAAGGTGAACGTTTTTAAAGGCTAAAAAAGAAAAAAAAACGTGAGCTATTGTGATTAGGCTGAATGCAATGAATTTCGGAGGTCGACGAACTGAAAAAAACCGCATAATGATCCAAATTTAGATTTGCAATACGTGATTTTTTTGGTTTTATTAGAAGATTTAAATATTAAATTATGATGTTACCTACATTAATATTTTTACCAAAAAGTTTTCTGAACCATTCTCGTCAAATTAACATACATTTTTTATACACAATGTACGAATGATTAAGGGTAATGCCCTCATCCTTTTTTTTATCCAGTAAATTTTTTCGCATAAAATTTTACTTCCTTGTATTTTTATCAATGCTTTATGTTTGGCTTAACATATAGACAGTCTCTCATTTTTTATAAGGACAATTTAAGCTCTGTAGGTTTAATCTCTTATCTTTTTTGATTTAGTTTTTAGTTTTTTAATGGACTGACATAAAATGAGAATAATGCACGTGAAGCCTAAAATATATATTTGTCTAGAGTCTGATCGAGAGATCTTAAAAAATATTCGAAAATTCGAAATAAATGTCAAGTATTGAAAAGCAAGCGTCCATAGGCTACGGTAACTGCTTACCATCAGGCGGGCCGTATGCTTGTTTGCTACCTAAGTGGTATAAAAAAAAAGCAGTAGGTACATTCACGATGTTTGCAATACTTTACACGAAACTGAATGAAGAATTATGAGCAATTAAATTTCCAAAAATCTGGTTCTTTCCAGCTCATGCAATATTGGCTCATGTTACAAGATAACCGAGAGGGGTCCAAGGTCATAAGTAATGGTGGTCTTACTGGAATATATCTTCAGAATTGGTGATGATTCATTAAGCACTTGCAATACCGGAGATCTTTATTGGCTCCTTATAAAGGTATACAAAAATGTGATTAATATTTATTACGTTTAAATTGGCTGCATTTAATATTTCACTTCAAGAAAGGAGGTTCTCATTTATATCTTTTTCTAGTAGAGTTCTTAACCTCGTCTTCGATGTCATTTGGAGTTCTTTTTCAAGGTTCTTTCAAGGCACATTTCTAGTGTAATACTTTTTTTTAAATCTCATGGATTAGAAAACAAAATAAACATAATATAGTAACTAAATATACTTGATATTTAATTATCAAGTAGACCCACAGAGTTGAACTATCATATGATTACGTTAGGTAACTCTTTAGCAACAATAATTTGCTGCAAAATTAAATAGCTAGCTATAATACTTCGCATACCCAGGAATAAAATTATTTACCTATCACGCTACGTTAACGCATTGACAAAGGTCGTATAAAGGTCATATAAATGTCAATTGAGATCCAAACTTTAAACATTCACACCTACTTCATAGAGGGAATGATTTTTGAAAGCTTATATTGTCTTTGACATACTTACATGTTAAATAGACAGTACAAAAGCTTGTACAAACCGTCTATCTGTGTGTAGCTAGGTGGCAACTGTAAAAATCATCCATTCATATATATTTTAAATAAAATAAATAAATATCCTGATGCATTCTTTGCTCGTGGCTATCTGATCCCAAACTAAGCAGAGCTTGCATCTACAATAGAAACCAGACAATAGATATACTACTTTTGTTTGTAAGACAGGACATGTAGACTTGTTCATGCATTTTAGTAGTCTTTGAGTGCAAATATACGATTTCGTAACATAATTTTAAGCCAATAAAACTTGAGACAAAACCAAACCGTGAGAGATCCAATTTAAGACCGAATAGATAATTATTTTAATGGTATGTTCTCATTAGAACTATTCAGTAGAACAGCAGAGCATAGCATAATATTACTACCCAATTTATCTTCTAACTCTTGAGTGTTCTCAATTTAAGTATTATATGAATCAGTGGTTGTTTGTTACGCTTTCCTAAGTGCCCATAAGAACTAATCTAAATTCTTCAGTTTTGAGTTCGAATTGCCATGAACGCAGTGTGATTTTTGCGTATGTTTTTGCAAGGTTGTTTACATTTGACAGGCCAATTGCCACCTATCGCGCCGCAGGTCGTGGGTTCGATTCCCACATAGGATATGCATTTGTGTACATGAACATCAACATTGTGTATCCTGAGTCTGGGTGTAATTATGTATATTAAGTATGTATTTAGAAACAAAAAGTAGTATATGTATTATATCAGTTAACTGGTTTCCATAGTACAAGCTCTGCTTAGTTTGGGATCAGATGACCGTGTGTGAGGAATGTCCCAGGATATTTATTATTATTTAATTACAGCGAGAAGTTAAAAGTTGATTATCTTTCAGCATTCTATTCCTATTTCAACAAATCGTCTAATAACAGGACAAACATAATAAGGCGTTGTCTTGTTCTGTTTATATGACGCTTTTATGTGTATAAAGCTCTTGGAGACGTGGCCAGGGTGGGGCAGTTGTAATATTTGAGTCTGAAGGATGAAATAGATAGCCTATGTCCTTCTCTATACCATAGGCTATCTGCATCCCAAATTTCATGATGATCCGTTGAGTAGTTGAGGCGTGAAGGCGTAACAAACAAACAAACTCACTTTCGCATTTATAATATTAGTTAAGAAGTTAGGATAGTGAGAAGTTAGATGAGATTCCAATGCTAAAAATAGCTCACGGGAAATGAGAAAGCTTCTATGAGATAGACAAAAATGATAATTAACCTTTTTTACCATTTGTACTTTTACCATTGAGTAGTTTATAGAATATACAATTATACATACCAAAAGGGGGTTTAGACCTCCCGACTTGTTTCATTAGGAACTCATAGCTACTAATAGCTTTCGTACTTAGCTTAGATAAGTTATCATTGGTATTATCCTTAGAACAAGGAGTCCTGCGCATCTATATAGAAATAAAAACAATGACAATACTCTTGCCCCGTGAATTGTGAAATTCGCTAATGCGAGTGGCCATCAGCTATATATATCATGATGTCTGCTAATTAATCGATGAAGCGCTTAGTTTGAAATATAATACTCGATATTCTATCAGATGCACATAGCTGGGTCTAGTTTGAAATATTGCTCACAGATTCGTCATATAACGAAAGCAACCTCAGAAGAAGGGTTCAAAATTATATCTGTAAGGGGGTAAAAGAGAGGATAGTCGCTAACTCCTTCGCACTCGGCTGCGCGTCCTACGCATTACAATCCAAAGCCTACTTATGTCTCGATTAACCTAAAATTCAAGTAGCTGATTCTAATAGTACAGATTTCCCTATAGTTTCAGGTTTAGAGATTAGTCCTATATTTGCCTCTTCTCACCAGCATGAGAGACAAACACATACGAAAATTGCTTTCTGTTCATGTATTACAAGTCTGTGCCCGTATAATGGGCAGACCCCTCTTATCCACTGGGCACTCTGGGCAAGTGCCCAGGGCCCCGTGATCTATGAGGGGCCCCCTAATTCCTGCCAGATTACCAGCCGATAACGACTATTACCGATAAATATATTTTTTGCGTCATTCAAACGATTTATAACAAAATAATTACGGACACACTTTTTAGCTTTTTATGCTGATACAGGCAATTAATATCTGTCTGAATACCTCTACAAGATGATTCCCCATGTAGCAAATAGCAACGTAAAACTGAAGGCGACCCACCCAAGTAAACCGGCCCGATGATCGGGACTTTGATTTTTAACGATCATAGGGGGGCCCCGTTATACTAAAATGCCCAGGGCCTGCAATAAGTTAGAGACGGCCCTGATAATGGGCACTTATTTTCTAAATGCGGGCAAATCGGGTATCAGCTTGTTGTAAGTATTGGAATGTCATTTAAAAGGTGTTGAGGAAAACTGTGACACATTACAACAAAATTTTGCGTAATGCTAAAGGTATTATGCATATCAACCTTCAAGTTTCTTGGAAATATAACTTACTTATACAACTTCGCCAACTGTGTCGCCATTTTAGAACCAAATGGCTTGATGCGTGACGATGGTAAAAGACCCGACGGAATGACTCTTGTTCCTTGGAGGATGGGGCGGCCTTTGGTATGGGATGCTACTTATGTGGACACCCTAGCGCCGTCTCATCTTCCTTTAACTCAAAATAAGGCTGGTGCGGCTGCTGAATCTGCTGAGGGCCTTAAGAGGCGCAAATATAGTACCCTTGATAGTGGATACATATTTGCGCCTTTTGGGGTCGAAACGTTGGGGCCGTGGGGACCGAGTGGCAAAAAATTATTTAAAGAAATTGCAGCGCGCCTAGTTGAGGCGACACGTTCCCAGAATGCTGGCTTATACTTCGGTCAGCAGCTTAGCATTGCCATTCAACGTGGCAATGCTGCCAGTATTCTGGCACGGATTTAGAATAATTTATTTTTAAAGATTAGGTTTAGTTTAGAGTAGTTTTTATTATTATTTTAGTACATATACTTAGTTAGGTACATTAAGTTACCACAAAAAGTTAATATAATTAATTGAATTATTTCTTCCATCTTAATTGGTTTATAAAAAATAAAACAAACATGTAGTGTAAAATTTTATGTATTAAAGAATACTTACTTATACATTTCAAAAGTAGTCATATTATAAAAAAATGATTTACGTTAGATAGGTACCTATTAAGTATTACTTCGCAGTTTTCCTGAGTGATACTAATGTTACCCTGATTACCTGTGTATAATTTACGTATGTAGCATTCATCTAAATATTATCTGTTGAAATAATTTATTTATTGTCATACTGTGAACCACGGTAGAGTAGTAAATAACAAAACCACTCTCGTTTAAAAATTCATATAGGTCAGATGAATGATATAGGAAAAAACAAACATTGATTTTTATCTATATGATTATATATATATGTTTTGAGATCTCAAAAACTACAAATTCCGATGAAATTTACAATTTAAAGGGTAAAATCTATCTAACTAGGTTTCTTCTCAGGGAAAACGAGTTTTTCAAAGCTTAAAGTAAAGGCGGTCACCCAGATTAGATAAATGTATAATTTTTCTACCGATATTACTTACTTAATAAATACTTTGCAAATATAGAATTAATTTCTCAGTCAGGTCATTTGTTGTTCTTTTATATTCAGAGAAATTGCATGCATTTTTGTTGAGATTATTACGAACGATAAAATCAATTCAGTGTTATAGGGTTGGTAATAAAAATCAGACACTTCGTTTAACTTAAAATGTATTAACTTATTAAGTCTTAAAGTGTAACTATAATAACAGTATCACTAGAGAGGATTAAGACCTCGATTTAGGTCCAGGGGCGGCGTCTTCTGAATCTTTGTACCAGTCCTCGCTGAAAAATATAATTTATAATTAGTATTGTATGTTTATCACTGATTTTGTTTTCGATTAGGTACCCATTTATTTATATGAAACTGTACCATATAAGTTTTATATAAAATTTATTTATATAATTTGGTGCTAAATTGAGCCCATGTTGTAGATTAACATTTTCGTTGGAGAAAATTCTCCCCGGAGTCATTCCCTCTTATTACATAAGATGATTTAAGTTTAGTAAAACTCAGGTTTTAAATATTGCCGTCACTTTCCAACGTCATATAACAAAAAGAGCTGGGGTAACCTTAAAACCTAAGTTAGCTAGACTTGGCTTAAACCATCTCTTGTCATAAGACATAATGTATCTACAATGGCTATTATGGGCTGAAAAATAACTGATGGCAATAAAATATATCATTATCATTTAGAAAACTAATTGAAAAGAATATGTAAAAGCTACTAACCATCCGCGCACGTTCTCAGGCGCGTCACATTTCTGTGACTCCTCATTGTACACCTCTCCGACTTGGCAGCCGAGGTCACGGGGCTCAACTCCGTTCAGGCACACGTAGAACCTCTGGCAATCGTTGGGGTGGGGGAACTTGGGGTGGGCGACGATCTGTCCCTGGTCGTTCACTAGTTGTTCCTTGGGGCACTCGAAACCATCCTTGGTTTTCTCTGTAAAAGCAAATGGTTTTGTTAATTTTTGGATGTTAAAGTGATTTTTTTGCTTTATCTTGGACTAGATCCAAACGATTCGGTCTTTTTGGCGATAAAGCAATTCTTGTGCTTTCCAGTGATTATTTTGATTATTTTGTCGACTCGATAGGTTAGACGATCCTAAGACCATATTATGTTACCCTCAATTCTTTTTCAGTAAGTAACAAAGTAACCAGATAAAAGGTTATAGATACTTACTCTCCTGGTTGACGCATCCCTGTCTGCCAGCGGAGTCGGGCCACACGCAAGTGCCAGAGTACTCGTCGAAGTGGAGACCAGCTGTGCACTTAGTCTCGGTGGGTTCACCGTCGATGCAGTTGAAGAAGATGTTGCAGACTGTGGGGTCGGGATGAGCGAAGAAACCGTTGCGGCGCGGGCACTGACTGTTGGGCTTAGGGGGCTCTGGGGGAAAGAGACGGGTATATTTAGTTGGACATACATTGTGTAAGATTTAGGGGTTTTATCTACCAAATAATGTGGTTCGTCAGATTTTCTAACTGGTATCTCAAACCGCCATTTTGTAGTGGTAATTATGTTCCGTAGTATAGAATCTTAATCAAAGCCCAAAACGACTTTTTAGTAGAGATTATAGAACAATTGATTTTGGGACCTGGGGCCCTACCACGTATTTTTGGTGGTAATCGTAATGAACACCATTAACGAATTTCATCCAATGAGTGACCACCAATTGCTTATCGTCGTACCGCGTCATTGGATAAACCCTCTTAATACATGTTTTAAAGCATCTTATGTAATAAGACATAACTTTTATTTTGTACTAACATAATCAATTCTTGAGACTTGAGTTTTGATTCTCGATAAAAACGGTTCATAGACTATTAAGTAGACTATGTGAAGAATATGTATATCATGGAAAAGTTGTAAAACTAATAATTCAAGTTTTAATAGCAATATAAATAATTTATGTTATATCAGTAAAGTTCAAGACTCATTTACACAAATTCATTTTAAGATGTCAAATAACATGAATATTAAAGATGCATAAACTTGCATACAAAAACAAGGAAGATCACAACCAAAAACCGTATAATCATTCGAGTCGATGAAAACAACCTTTAAAACCATACATTATTCATTTAAGAATTATTGCACGCAATCTTGATAAATCAACTTTTTAGAATAAAAGAAGTGATATGCGGTTATCGATCGGCCTTGGGTTGCGACTGTGATGTCGTATGAGGTCGTTTATTCTCGGAAATGACTGGAATGACAATTACTCTAGGCCGGAGCAGGAACTCGATTTGACTCGGTTTCTTTCACCCGACAAGTACATATTTGTCGTCAATGGTATCTATTAATAATTACGTGTAATTCACCTTGATTCCGGTGAAGTAAGAAGTACAATTTGTTTCTCTTTATAATTCTCTTCCTGTATCGTGCTAGTTACATGGCTGCTCAAAAAAGGAGTGAAATGTTTTCAGGCTTCATGTATGTTTGTGAGTTTCTTTATGGGGTATCGCTAGAATCTTTACATCATCCCGAGTGACACTGGATATATTATTTATGCTTTTTAGTTAGTAGGCAGGGCAGTTGTGTATTTTGACTTGTTTTATAATAAACTACACTTCATAACTAAAAAGACTATGATGAGATTCCAAAACTACATAAGTGCCTTTAAGTTCACATTGTTGATTCTCTGTTTAAAATACAACTCACGTATAAGGTTGCCGACACGATGCATTCCTTTCTACATACATACCAAGTATTTTAATTTTAACGCATATTTTGAATATAAATTTGTGAAATCTTAGTTATACATTTTAGTTCTAATCATAATCCGAACAAATACATAAAATAATAATTTAAAATCTAGACGATATATATCTAACGCATTACAAAAAACTAACAGTATATATAAGTAATAACATATGCACATATATGATACCAGTTGGCCTAGAAAATCAGCGGTGTGTCGACCTAGGCGGTCAAAGGCAGTCAGGATACCTTCACTTTATAGGAACAGTCAAAATGACCTCTAAGGGGCTTATTTGATCCAGTTAGTGTAGAGTATTTCTAAAGGATATTTACGTTCCTAGATTCACAAGGTCCTTTACGAAAGAGAATTGCAAATATGCTCATCTCACTGAGAATGCAAATGAAACGATTGTGTTGTAAGCTGATAGTATTACTAAGAAACGAAATTGTTACCAGTTGATAGACATAACAAACTTATGACATAGTATCGACGATAGGGCCTAACGTAGTGAATACATAGCTAAGAAGGCAACTGGCGTAGGTGCAGTTGATAATGCAACTAAGCCAGCCTAAGTTTTAGCTCAAAGGTCTAATCATGACAGGCAATTTAACACCTTATTTGACATGAAATTAATGTTACTTACGGAGTTCGGTCCTATCACCGCAGTCAACGTTGAAGGGCTGGTCACACTTGTTGATCTTCCTGATGAGGGGGTCGAACACTAAACCGTCCGGGCATAGCTTAGTGGTAGCCACGCCATCGACGCACTCGTAGAATTTGTCGCACTGCACTGAGTCTTCATATTGGCCGTCTTTGTTCGGGCATTTGAATTGAGCACCTGGGGAAGAGGAAAATAAGGTTTATAAATATGGGCTGTTTTTTTGGTTGAGAATGAAGTTTTATGCATTCATTTTTAATATTGATCAGCTCAGAGTATATAAATACTACGTATTTAAGATATCAAAAGTTCTATTATAAAATAAATAAATATCCTGGGACATTCCTCACACACGTTCATCTGATCCCAAACTAAGCAGAGCTTGTACTATGGAAACCAGATAACTGATATAATACATATACTAATTTTTGTTTGTAAATACATACTTAATATACATAATTACACCCAGACTCAGGACATACAGACATGTTCAATATTTAAAGTATTTCAAGATGTTGTTTATAATAATTTCAAGGATCTGGGGATTATTTGGCCACATTTACAACTTCATTAAGTTAAATTAGTACGTAATGAAATAGAAGCTAACGTGCTTCAATTTGCCACTAGAGGCGCTTGTATAGAGTGAGGTCTCTAGAAATGTCAAATGTACTGAACTTTTACAGTATGCGAGCTTTAGATATCGGATTTTCACGAATTATTCATGATTTTTATAAAGATTGTGCCAATTCTGATTAATTATGGCAGATATACACCTGCAAATCGCTACCAATCACTAGTTTAGGCGAGTTTTGTTTGTCTGAAACGTATGTCCTCCTTTTTTCAGAATTAAATGGGACTGCGCAACACTGAGGCTTAATTAAATTTTATTTATTTGGTTAAAATCAATTATTGGCTCTGTCATGCTAACAAATATGTATTTTTTAGCGACTGTGGCACCAGCTGTTGGCCACAGACAAGATAGCCCATTAGGACTGAATTAAAAAGCGAACAACAAGTTTGCTAATAACTAATGAACACGTGTAACGAGGTATGCGAGTACTTTCGAAACATTTATGTACCAACTCGTTCTACCCGAAAACAATGAACTGGTTAGATATAGCGAAAGTCGTTTGAGATCTTTACTTGTCTTTCTAGTAATAGGACTTCTGCACTGTTTATCTGTAATGATTTGTTGACATATATAAAATGTATGTTAACAAATCATTGTAAAGAAAGTTTATTTCATAATTATACTGATACTTATTTCAACTCAATGAATAATTTGTATTACTCTTCATGAAATAACGACCTCAAATTTTAGAAAGCAACTATTTATTAGGTATTAATTCATTATCAAATGTATGTATTATAATAGTGTTGCTTACATTTTTATTCTGTTTTCATATATCGGCAAAACTTAATCGTCATTTCCTACTGTAATCAGTAAGTAATATTCAAACGAGGACTAAAGATGAGATGATCAGGTTTTTTTATTACATAAGTTTAGTGTTATATAATGTAGTGGACGTGTTGGCACATATATGCCAGTTTGCCAACGTTTGAATGGCAACAACACAAGTTCCTAGTAATTTAGAGGTGACATTTAGTCGGAATAGCGGAGTTTTTGAATTACAAATTAATTTAAGTGTCAAGGCCGATATGTTAATTTACATATTCGATGGTCAAATAGATTTAAAGTAATATTTTTTATATGCTATTATCGAGGCTGTCCCACTATTTTTATAAATATTATTATATACCTAGTATAAATTTTAAATTTTATTTTTTCAAAATGTAAAAAGCATTGCTTAAGAGGAAATGCTGGTGGCGTTTGTTCCATACAAACGTAATCCTCAGTTTCCTCTCTGGATAATGACACTAGAGCAATGATTATTTTACCATGCAATCTGTAGGTTGTGTTTGTCTACATAAATTAATTATTATAAGATTAAGGAGCCTTCTAAAATCACAAAAACTTACCATTTTTAACGCCCTTATCAGACGTCCAGCGAACAAATTTTACGAATATAATAAAACAAAGGAAAACCGACAGACATAGGCCAAAGCTCTTCTTATTATGATTCTTGTTTTTTTTTTAAATCGATCCAATTTTTGAGGAGGAATCCGGGGATTACGAAATAGCGATTTCGTCTAGTTTAAATAGGTATAATCGATCCAAGCTGTAGTTGTCTCTATCGCCCTCGGGTGGGATAGCTCGGGCACAGCGCGACAGCAATAGATATGTTAAAACCCTATTTTTCAAATTTCTTGCAGCCATCCTTTCCTTTTAAATATTTCAATTTAGATTTTACAGCTACTCAATGCTACTGAATGTCCTAAAAACGATCCATTTTATACCTTGTCAGTTCAAATAAAGCAAAATACGCGTTACCTTCCCAAATCATCTCAACGGCTTCCAAAGCATTTCACGTGGGATCAAAATAAAATCTGTGATACATGATTATTGAGTGGTGTATCGCAACAGGCGAGCCGCGGGCGCAGCGCAGGCGGCGCGGGCGCGCTGACGGTGACGCAACGTGCCAAGAAGTGAAAGTCAGTCAGCTTACGACATAGTGCACCGCGTACTGATGCATCAAGGGATCCACACTGACCCGATGATTTGATACTATTGACTTGAATGCGTCGCTATATGTGAGATCTGACTATCGAGTTATGTAATGTATGTGTTTATTTCAGAAACTGCTGGTTTTCTAAATCTCTTTTTTTCTATTAAGTATTAATTGTAACGAATAATTTGAATACTATTAAATCTATTAGTAATATGTCTACTGTGAGGAGTTTTATTATTTATTGCCTTTATAATATGTTCTCCACGTTTTGATATTATTACTGAAATTTTAACTGTATATTGAGTACTCTATGATTGGTATTCTAATATTCGGATTGTGAAAGTATTTCACTGTGTAAAGAAAATCGGTTATCAGTAAACAAAGTTAAAAGCAAGAATTAGAAATTCATTAAGTCGTTAATATTTTGTTCGTCAATATTTAAAAGTATCGTAAAGCGCTTCAAAATTAAACATGAACTCTAATTTATTTGTTATTCGTTCAAAATGCGTACACGAAACGCAAACACGGCTCTCCAAATCACGTTTTACTTATCGTATAGTGACAGGAATACGAAAATAACTTGTGATAAAGACATAAGGCACTTAAACTGGTTTTGTGACTATTTACCTCCTTGTCCGTTTTACAACTTATACCAATAAGCAGAGTTTGTTTTCTTTGTCTTTTATGTTAATTCTAAAGTACGGTGTAAAAGAAAATTAATTTGCACAAAAAAGTATACAGCTTTTGAACTCTTTATAAGTTAATGTTTTCATCAATTCGTTGATTTTAATAGTTACAATTAAGGAATATAGAAGTCGTTTTGTTGAAGCTATCATTGACTATCGAATGAGTGAAAAATAAATCAGTAAGTTACGTAGGTAGTAAGGTTTTCCATATCAAGGATCCTATGCTGCGATGAAAAATATATTTGAACATTTTGCCTATTTTTTTACTCGTATATTTGAATATTTTACCTATTTTTTATAAAACTATAGGTTTAATAAAACCGACGATCTGCATTTAATTTATAAATTAACTGTTATTCAACTCTAAGCAATATGAATGGCTGAAATGAATCTATTCTAATGAGCAAAGTGCGTAATTTATACAATTTATTAACATTGAAAATGACAATAATGTATGTAGAAATTCACATTAATTTATTAAGTGTCGTAATTAGTTTAGGAATGGTTTTTTAAACTTTAGTATTATTTAGTATTTTATTTTTGGATAACCAAAAAACTGTTCATCAAATTCTTTTATGTAACGTTATCAAAATAACGATACATAAAAGAATTTGAGATTATAAATAACTATCTCAAAAAATATAAAAAAACCATCACAACAAAATTTTGAAACAAATGTTGCAATTAATTGATATACAATAAAATTTTAACAAAAACATCTATAAGTATGTACGAGTACGAAGCATTTACTATCGACCTACATACTTTCAAAAAAGGTTACATAAAGAATACATTTATTATAGCAAGCACGCGGCCATTGCAAAAGCTTTTGGTACTTCGATATTTGCGTAAATTTTAATATAGCCGGTGTCAACACAAGCCGGTGCAATAATCTGTAGAAATTTTAATATTATTAAAAAAAAAAACGAGAGTGAATGTCAATGTCGTATCGCAATGGAACCACTCGAGTGGAACAGAGTCGCTGGCATAACTATTATATTGTTCATTCACTTGTATTTTATCTGATTTTATTTTCGCAGTTCCAGTGAAATCGACTTTCTCTATACTTTATAAATAAAGTTTTAAAGATTGCAAATAAAAATTATAAGTTTGATTCATTATCTAATAGCTGTCAAGTAGACTATGTCCTTTTCCATACCATAGGCTATCTGCGTGCTAAATTTCATCGATCGTTTCAGAGGTTTAGGCGTGAAATAGTAACCTACAAAGACTTACTTTGTCATTTATACTATTATAGATATTATCTATACACATAAGAATACTTGTTCTGACTGACCTATCAACGCACATCCCAAGGTTCGAAACTAGAATTCACGAAAAAAGATTCTTTTCATGATGTAGGTATCCACAAACAAAGGATTTTTGGAAATTCCACCCCTAAGGGGGTAAAATGATCGCGGGTTCACAAGACGGAAAGCTTCAAGTAAGTGTATCACTAATTGAAAATTATTAAGTACTTTATGTATCTATTTCAAATAATTGAAGCAAATTTTTTTTTCTTGTAAGCATAATACCTAATCTGCCTACGACGAATAGACAAGTATTTAATTAGTGCCTAAAAGTGGTTGTCCCAAATTGATCATTATTGCAACACGAATTGGCAAACTTTTAATTAGTTTCATTTATAAGCAGTCCTAATATTATAAATGCAAATGTTAATTTGATTGTTTGTTTGTTACGCTTTCACGTCTTAACTACTGAACTGATCATCATGAAATTTGGCATACAGATAGCCTGTGGTATGGAGAAGGACGTAGGCTACATTTTATTGCTTACGCGGGGGACAGATAGTTAGTTATATAGTTTTAATTATGGTAGTTTTTTTTTTGAAATTATATAGACATTCGATTTGATCAAATTTTAAACAAAAATATGTCAATAAGCTAATACAAAACTTTTTAATTACTATTATATTATCCTATTATACTATTTATAAAGTCTAATTTAAATAGATATTCTATCAATAAACCTGTCCCGGACTTAGGTAAAGACATTTCAATATAACAAAAATTCATAAGGTATTTATGTAGTTAAAATAACTACTTATTATACATATTATATACAAATAGACTACAGATACATATATATACATGGCACGTATTAAAATTACATTATAATTACATTTAAAAGTTCACGTGACCTAATGCAAACTATTCATAAAAATTGCGTGTGTTGAATAAATAATTTTTTAAGCTGTCATGTTATATTTAAATATACTTCATGGTATTTTGAACTTTATTATATCAAGGTCAAGTGTTTAAATACTGTGGCGTAGCATAGTGCGAATTGGTAGTTCACATGGCACTAAATTACCTACTTCATTGCCGTTGTAACCAGAAGTATATCAAGCCTTCTCAATTTTCATCCACAATACGGTCTAATCTCGTAAGTGATATGCGTGAGAAAATAGTGAGTAAATCGAAATGAGTTCACAGCTCTTAGTAGCGTGTTATGCATCAATAGCAATTAGCCAGGTCGGTCGCTCTGACAAGTTGTATAATATTTTCGTAACTTTTATGCTTCATAGCCTTATTAGCTACTGTTACAGTACTTTTGTAAGTAGGTCCATTGTCATTATATATGTAGTTAGAATAATAATTAGAAAATGTGGCCGAGAAAGTTGTAATGTCCCGTAAAATAATAAAAAAAAAACTCGATTTATGCAAATATAATTATTATCTCAATATAACTATACATTCAACATACTTTAAGAAAAACAATTCTTTAGTTACTGGTATTTAAAAGTTTTGAACAAATTGTGCGCTCGTTGAAGTCTTTTGTATGGACAGTGAAAAATTGTTAGTTACATGAATGCATTTGCAATACGTGTCTAGACAAAAGTGATTGGTTTTATTGACATAAGCATTTGATTAAGTTCATATATTTATTTTTATAAATTAAACATTATGTTAGAGCGATTGACCTGATTTTACTAGCTATGAGGACTACGGAATTTATGTTATACTATTATATAAGCATTGTTAGTTATTTTTAACATAAAGTATTTCATACTGCAAAGTAAATATAAGAGCTTTAAGTATATTATTAACATTAAAATATAACAAGATACTTACTCGCAAGAGCGGTGACTGCCGTCAAAACGATGAGCACTTTCATGATGACCTTTTGATTACAAAATTACAAAAAAATATAATTATTATAAAAAAGTGAAATGACTAGATTGTGGTCCGACCCCTGAGACGACCCTGGTGCGACTGACGAACGTAGCCGCGGCGCGCGCCTTTTCTTCACCTGACCTGCGCCTGCGCAGCGTACGCATTCGAACCGGTAAGGCTTAGGCGTGATTTAGCAAATTCTTCTATTAGTGAAACAATACTAATTTGCGATAGCATTACGCGGTTGCGTACCCCTAATCAGCTGATGACGATAAATGTAATCTTAATTAGACATTCCTTAAGACCTTTAGATTACAAATCTATCAAAAATTTTAATTAAATTTTGACGCTATTATTATTATTATTTGGGTTACGTGGCTATTTCAAGTCTTTCCAGAGCTTGTATCACTGTGACCAGACGAGATCTATTGTGATCGCCACGTTAATTAAATTTCACTGCCAAGACCTGCAGCTTTAATAAACTGCACAATATTCTTGGCAGGAATGGATTTTACTTCATCTGGGTGTAACAGGTGTTTCCCCAGATGAGTATTTCGTTTAGGCATAAGTGGACAGCACTCACACAAGAGATGTATTGGTGCCTCACGGTAGAATCTGCACAACCTCGAGTCAGAACGCTGATGGTGAACAGATGTTTGTTCAATCCACAGTGCCCCGTTAAGGCTCTCACAAGTATGCGTAAGTTTCTACTTAGAGATAATACCTCTATGGTAGACTTTTTATTAAAGGCCTTTATAAGTACCTTAGAGTGGTTCATTCCAGAAACGTTTTTCCAATAATCGATGGTTATTTTCAGAGACGCTATTAACAATTTATGATAAATTTTATCTCATATCAAAAGTTGAAGATTTACATACATTTCATGTTATGCAAATCTTTATACATAACATGTCCACGTAATACGTATTCACCTTTGTTAACGTCCAATAGAGTCGTCATAATTTATGTTCACACTTTTGTTTTTATGATTTTCAGTATATTACATGAGTAAGGAAACCCGGTTTGCAAAGCCTTCAAAATGTTAAGTGTTGTAAGGTGAGTACCTCGTACTGGTATATTCCAGCACCTACATTTGACGGTCAATTCTTTTCTAAGCTTTGTCTACGTCTATCTTAAGTAACAAGTTCTTTGTTAAAAATGTAATTTTTAATACAAGCTTTTTTTGAGTGACTGTTCTTTTTGTTGACTGTACCTGCGATAAAGTACTCATCAAGGCGAATCAAACGAGCCCAAACTCTATGGGGCTATGTGGTTTTATTACGGAGTTCCTATGGCCACCTTACAGCTCCAGCATCAGATCAGCTCCACGTCATCATAATATTGTATTGTCACGCGATTTGCATATTCGTGCAAAATTTCAGTTCAATCGGAAACCGGAAAGTAGGTCAAATTTAACTTGTCAATTTTCACCTGTCCCGTTGTCTGTAATGGAATATCTATTACAGACAACGGGACAGGTGAAAATAATAAAAACTTGTAAAAAAGCTTGTAAAAAGAAAACCGGCTAAATACGAGTCGGACACGAAGGGTTCCGTACAGACGTTTCTTGTATATTGGGCCCCCTTTTTAATTTAATTTAATTTTTATTATTTGTTGTTATAGCGGCAATAGAAATACACATTCTGTGAAAATTTCAACTATAACCTATTACGGTTTATGAGATACAGCCCACTGTTAGATAGATGGATGGACGGATGGATGGATTGACGGATGGATGGATGGACGGATGGATGGATGGATGGATGGACGGATGGATGGATGGACGGATGGATGGATGGTGGCGGCTTAGTAATAGGCACCCTTTCGGTACGGAACACTAACAAGTGACAATACTATACAAAAACACATAACAGTCAGTGCTTAGTAGTACCAATTTTGATGGTGATTTCTCTCTTTTTGGTAAAAGATCCAGAATAAGGCTTATCGTGAAAGATTATGATTGGTTCGAATACTAGAATACTACTAATTTAAGAATAGATACTTTAAATAGATTCACTATACGATTTAGCGGTAGAAGATATCGTCGGACAAACATCGTGACCTTTTACCTTAATTTAGTATCTGTTTCGTCTAGCAAGTTTATTACCAAACCAAAATACCTATTGAATATTTTTACATATAGATATTAACGTCCTTCTGGGTTTCTAGTCTAGTTAACTGTCCGTTACCAAAATAATGCCATGAATGTACGATGTGCATTTTAATTGTGTACTTACTTCAGTAAAGGCTGCATTGTTCTCACGTAGCATACGTTCTCAATTTCGTGGAATTATAATTAGTAATAAAATGTATACGAGTATACTTATATAGTAATATATGAATTGCTCTTTGTTTTGGTGACCGTAGTCCATTTTTGTGACAGGTATTTTAATAGTGTTGAATGAAACAGTGGGAGAGTCAATTTGTAATATTTATAAGTGCCTTATCAGGACCTAATTTGAATATATAAGTTTTGGTTATTAGTCAAGTACTACATGTAAAATTGACTCATTGCGGATAAAACTGCTTCACTCATGTATGACACTCCAACACCCTTATTACGTGGGATAGTGTAAAGCAAGTCTAGCAAAACCCAGGATGTAAATACATCCGTCACTTTTTAGCGTCATATAACAATAATTGGACTGTTTTACAAAAAACTTAAACCGACTTCAAAGTACACTAAGAAGTAATCAAATCCTGATTTGATGACAATGGGACCAAACGGGAAGTGTACCCTTTCAAATAAAAATAGAATTTTCCAAATCGGTTAATAAATGACGGAGTTATGAGGTAACAAACATAAAAAAAAAAAACATTCGAATTGAGAACCTCCTCCTTTTTTGAAGTCGGTTAAAAAGAGTCAAAAGCAAAGCGCAAGGACACTACCTACCTTTTCTCGAAGCGCTTCGTCGTTTTTTTGAACCCTCATAACTTGGGTTTGGATTGGATTATACCAGATAAACAATATTCTCGGATTATGATGTCAATAGTAAAATAATTAAACATATTAAATGGCCGTTTCGCTACTACAAGAACTGTTACAGAAAAGTAATTAACAGTGAATAAATTTTTCACCTTACGCTTATGAGACGTTGTGTTGATTTTTGTTAAATATTACTTACAACATGAAATAATTAAAATATGTTTATTTTATTTGATTAACTAGTTATCTGGTGGCTAAAAATGCTGTTTAAGTCGGACACTAATTATAATCCTGATAGTGAAACTGATTTCGAAATCTGAAATTGAAAGTGGTAAAAAATTACCTAAATTGTATTCTGGAATGATGTAATAATAATGTACTATTACATCATGAAGTAAGGTAGCACTCAAGTGAATCCTGTAAACGAAATTCAACAAATGAATGAAGCAATAATCAAGTAATCAACCTTGCTTTTCACTGAAATTACCTTGTTAGAAACATAACTTATAAAACTTGTATGCTTCAGAACCATTATCTAACTAATATTATAAAGAGGAAAGATTTGATTGTTTGTTTGTTTGCATTGAATAGGCTCCGAATCTACTGAACCGATTTGAAAAATTCTTTCACTGTTGGGAAGCTACACTATCCCCGGGTGACATAGGCTACTTTTTATGACGGGAACGCGGGTGAAACCGCGCGAGACAGCTAGTATTATATAAAGTCTAACACAACAAATACAAGAAATTCATTAAAGAATCGGCTTCATGCGTTAAATATTTTTTTTATGAAAAAGTAAATGAAATACTTGAAGTTTGTCTCAATATTTCTAGTTCATAAAGTTATATTTAACAACTATGCCCAAAAAAATTTACGGCTGGAGAGCACCTAGATAAAATAAATACTATACATCAATAATGTCTTTTATTACATCCTATGCATACAATTAGATATTCTAATTGACGTGTTCGAAGTATTTCATTAGTTCTATTATACGTTTTTTATTCCGTTTATTACTGTCGGTTTTAATTGTTACGGTGAAAGTATAACCTATTATGAAGATAATATCTTAATTACGCACCATTACACCGTCAAAGCTTTTACATACGCGTAGATATATTGTTTTATACAACTAACGTATCAAGCACACGGCTCACCTGTTGATAAGTAGTTACCGCAGCTTTTAGACGCCAGGGGTACCATTTTACCGGCGCTTAGCCGAACCTCACTACACTTCTTAAAAAGGGGGTTTGAAGATATGTTGAGAGATGTAACTAGGCCGGCAACAGAAAGGACGTAATGTCATTTGATATTAGGTACACCGCTGGTCATCGCACACTGCCAGCACAGCGCCTTCTCATGGAGATCTGGCTACCTTTCTCACCGCAGGAACACAACACCACATTAGTGTTATTTGGCTGCGATCTTCCACAGTCGGAGAACCACCTCTCTTAAAATAATCATATAAAAGGTCTTATGTATTAAAATATACTGACGAGCAAAATAAAAAAACCAGCCAAGTGCGAGTCGGATTCGCTCACCGTACAGACTTGTAGGAGTTGTAGGTATGTAAATAGTTCGTTCATCACGGGATCAAGTCTTGAAGATTTTTCCCCTTATTTCCGATTGTTATTTTTTTTGTGATGTAACTACAAATTTACTTGCGCTACATGACCTTGCTTCTTGAATTCTTCATAATTCTAGGTCAACGGGAAGTACCTACCCTATAGGTTTAGATTCCTTTGCGATCGTAAAAATGTGCGGTTTAAACAGCCGTATCTTTTTTTTGCGTTAATTTAGTAATTTGATTTTTTCACTGTTCCTAGAGATTGCAGACTTGAGTATTTTATATTATTTTAAGCTTGATGCCTCCACGCGTTTCTGAGAAAAAGGGTCTTGATAGACGGACAGACAGACAGATAACAAAGTGATCCTATAAGGGTTTCGTTTGTTATTTATTTTGAGGTACGGATCCCTAGAAAGCCACTTAAAACATCGTAAACCACACAAAACAGTTTTATATTTCAATGCATTATCAAATACATTTGAATATAGCTTTTTACTTCAAGAAGCTATCTTGAGAGGTTACGGACTTTTTTATATTGCTCTTCAGTGTACCTTTTTTTTTTTATTTTTTTTTTTTCGTTGGGAAATCCTCATAGGATACCCGACCGCCTCGGGGGTAGCGGCCAGGTTATGCCGGACTTTTACCGGCTAAAACCCCACGGTGGTCGCCATCTGCGCTATAGAGAGGGGGGCGGGCTCTCGTGTTGAACGCGTACCTGCTCACCCCTCCAAGCGCGGCGCTTTGATGGCTCGTCCCGGGGGAAGTGTGATACCTCCCCCCAGCACCCTCGCTGTGCTATCGCACGATGAGTCGTGACCACATCGACTCATCGTCCTCCTTGGGGTCGCTTCTGGACGCACAGGGCCCCCGCCCTGATTGCTCACGACCCCAAAGGCCCCATTTAGTCGCCTTTTACGACAGGCAGGGGAACACCGTAGCTGTTATTCTAAGCCCCAGCTACAGGGCAGGAGGTCTTCAGTGTACCTACGTCATATTAAAGAAAAGTATCTCATATCTTGTCCATTGTAAAATGATCCTGTAGGATACTCCACTGCTGAAGCTCTTCCCATTAAACCGAAAAGGTTCATAAAAATAGCCAATATCATATTCAGATTTCAACAATTTATGTTTATTACTTATATTACAAAATCAGTCATTACATAGAAAGTGCAAGAACTAAAAATATTTGCTTAACATTATATCAAACTAAATTGTCTTACATCACCTATTCATTGTAGATACGTGTAACAAACAATTTCAATTTGCTAACTGAAGTTTCTATATATGTATAATATGTAGTATGTATCTGTATAATATCCAAAAGTCTACATTAAAAACACATTCTCCTTGGCAAGCAGGTCCTAATTACGAAGGAGTGTGGCCTTGCGGGGAATAAAATTCCAATCTGTCGCGATGTCTTTTACATACAAGCTTACAAGTAATAATGTAGTTATACATTGCCAGGTCTACAAACTACAGTTTAATGACATTTATTTATGCTAAGTAGGGAGTCAAGGAAGCTGACAACTACCTATAAAAAGCGACAATTTACTAGAGAGTAGTTGACAATGAAGTTTGGACATGTCTAGACTATTCTCTTGTATTCGAACTCCATTAGATAAGTAGTAGATATGATATGCAACATAGTAATGCATGAGCTCAAGCTTCGGTGAATAACATTTTTGGAAAAAACCATAGCCTTATGGTGGGGTACTATAATAATAATATAATATATTTTTTATTAGACCACATTAGATACACTCAATTAAATTGAAGTCTCTGACACTTAAGGTAGGCAAAGCCTGTATACTAAGAGTCAGCTCCTTCCTATATAGGTATAGTTGACAAATTTAAAAGTGTTCAAAAGTTAAGTTAAATCAAACAAATAAATTTATGACAGAAAAAAAACTATCTTATATCTAAAATCTAAATGTCATGCAATTAACATCATCAATTTATGTGTGATGAATGTAAATAAGTGTATGTGTGGGGGTGTGTATGTGTGTGTGGGGGGTGTGTCTATGTGTGTGAAGTTATGCATGTGTGTGTGGTGGATGAGTGTATGTTGAAAGTAAACGTAAGTACTAAGTACTGACTCTGCCTGCCTAGCTACCCGCTTAATATGCATATCTGCCGCTAAGCACCTAACGGTGTGTCCTAGCAGCTGCACTTGAGATCCAATGACAGGCCAGTTGGCACAGTTGGTTAAGACTTCGCCTATCGCGCCGCAGGTCGTGGGTTCGATTCCCACACAGGACATGCATTTGTGTGCATGAATATGTATGTATGTCCTGAGTCTGGGTGTAATTATGTACATTAAGTAGTTAGTAGTATATGTATTATATCAGTTATCTGGTTTCCATAGTACAAGCTCTGCTTAGTTTGGATCAGATGACCGTGTGTGAGGAATGTCCCAGGATATTTATTTATATCGTGCCGTCAAAATGTACTGAACGTTTACTAAGCTGTTTGCGAGCACTTCATCGCGGATTTTCACTAATTATTCATGATTGTTGTAAAGATTGTGATATTCCTGATTAGGTGATTATGGTAGACATGTCTGCGAATCGCTACCAACCACAATTTAAGGCGTTTTTTGACCTTACTTGCTAGTGGCGCCAAGTGCTGGCCTCAGAAACGATAGCCTTCCTTCCCATCTAGGCTTTGTGTGGTAACCTTCGACCACATCATCACTTACCATGGTGAGTAGTGGATAAACAAGTCTATTCTAACTTAAAAACAGAACTTGTGCTTGTACCTTTAGTCTACAAGTCCTTGGACATGACCCTTGTATCAACGGGGTGCATGATGTAGGTAAACATTATGGCTATAGCGAACCAGCTTTTGTCCGACGACTTTTTCGTCGATTTCGAATTCTTTAATACCTCATTAAATTGCTATATCTTTTTTACCATCAACTGTTTTCTGTATAATGTAGCCTATATATTGCCCCGATAAACTAAAAGGTACTTGTAAAATTATATAAAGATATAAGCATTTTCGGCCATATTCGGGCCTCGCTTTATTCGGCTTATAAACTACCACTGAAACGGGATTTTCGTTTAAACTTGGTACATATTAGAAATACAGAAATTTTGTCATAATTTCAGAATGGTTTACATTGTCCCGTAAGTACCTATTATACCGATAAGCTAAGTCTATGTGGTTAACTTTCACGTGTACGTATATACTTACCTAGGCTAAGTGTCATTCCTACAAAGACAACCGGATTCCTTATAACAACCATCAAATGTAGATCAGTTTCATCACCTAGGAATATAATTTACATAAACGAAACCGGTCGCTCATAGATTGTACAGATCTTACGAAGACAATGCCTCACATACAAATGTTACTTTCACCTAAGTATCGTGACGTATCACTCATAGAAACTTTATAGGCAAATTAATTGGTTGAGTCATTGCTTTTAGCAGATAAACAATGCCGTTATGCACAGCAGCTGCCCACGCGAATGTCAAATCACAGTTATGTGAATAATTACGTAAACATCTGATGTGTTTGTGGGAGGAAATTGCATTGAACTTTACACATCCTTGCCGTACTCTTCTCATTTGCTGATCCTTCATACCAAATACTGCCTTAATTTTCCGAAATACCTGTACCCCGAGTGTAAAGAATTAACGTTTGTAAACGCTTACTAATTAGTTTGCGTTTACGACACTTCTCTACAGGAATTGTCACAGCGCGTCTAGCGGAATACTCATGGTACTAATTTCTCCTATACAAATTTATAGTTAACGCAAACGCATTAGCAAGGGACTAACGTCAATTCTTTACACTCGGGGTAATTTTTTTTGAATTTACTAGAGGCGTAGGGAACCCTTAGCCTAAGTTCCCAGGAACGCTTTTTACACGCGTTATTTTTAACCTTATCATCTCCTATACGTGTACGCACGCTGACGCTTTTTTTACGTCGGAAGTACTTATTCATAATTCTAGTAAAAAACGTCTAGTTCAACGCTATTTTAAACTCCCGTGCGAACATAGCCATAATACCCCCTCTTTTTTATTCGTAGACGCCATATAAAAATGATATACCTACCCTATGACACTCCCACAGTTAGAGGAATCTAATGACACCTCACAATATGTTTAAATCCATCAAGCCGTTTAGGCTGCAGAGCGTGCCAAAGAAATAGACATAGGTACATACATTACATACATATACTCGAAAAACATAACCCTTCGGGTACGGAGGGTATGTAAAAAAGAGTAGTAGTCTTTCAACTATTTAGTTGAAATGAGTCGTCAAGGTCATGGGTTTTTTACCAATATCTAGTGAAATTCCAATTGTTTACTCTGAAATAGTACTGACAATATTTCATGAATCTTCGTTCTATCATAGTAATTATACCTTTATTATATAGAAATAAGTTTTTGTTAAAAATTTCATTTTTAATTCAAGCTTTTTTTGGTGATTGTACTTGCATTGTCTTCCAATATACTAATGTACACCAAATATCAAATCAATCCGACCACTGGAAGTGGGTGAAATTCGACTTACAAGATTCCACCCGAACGAAAAAACATACATACATACATTGCAAGTTAAATAAAAGCTTGTAATGAACAATAATTATTGAGAAATCTAATAAAATACCATATGTCACCGAACTCATGCTATTTGAAATCTACTTATAATGGCGCTAGATTTACAGAGTGAAGTTTGTACGATAAGTACAGTGTTGCCAGATAAAGTAGATTTTTTTCAGCAGAGTTCAAAATAGTATATGGTGTGAAAATACGGTAGATCTACTGTAATTACAGTGTATCTGGCAAAACTGTACTCAGCGCACTTTAAGCAGTTATTACACCATCCTATTTTTAGGATCCTAACTAGTATCACTCTAACTAGGAAGCAGGAAGCTAGTGATTACACTACACTATATTGCATTTTAAATAGGATGCGAGACGGACGATTCGTAGTGATACAACATCGTTCTTAAAAACATCAATGTTTGAAAACATGTAGTTGAGGCATGAAGGCGTAACAAACAAACAAACAAACAAACTCACTTTCGGTTATAATATTAGTTGGTATTAAACATCGACGTTTTTAAGAACGATGTTACATCCCTAAACGCCCTAAATTGGAGCGATGCGATTACAACACTTTCCTAATAACTACGTTAACAGTACGTGGATTACGGAACTTTATTTCAATGAAATTCAGATTGAAATAACCTCTGAATCAGTAGAAATACTATAAAATCGGAAATGGTTTCATTTGTAATGAACTAATTGTGTGTGCAAATTCAAATTCAAATTCAAAATCATGTATTCAAATAGACCTTCGCAGGCACTTATGAAAAGTCTGACTCTAATACTCTAATACCGGTTCGGAAGGTTGCATTTGCTGAGAAGAGCCGGCAATAAATTCAGCAATTACTTTTTTCAAAACAAGTTAGATTCATTACATAATATTTACATTCTAATCGCACTGACAACAATTGCGTGCCCCGGCGCGGCGGCAAAACTACAAAGTAGACTGAATCTATATGTGCAGTTATCAGAACGTAAAAAAGTTATCAGAAAACCGCCATATTGAACCGATTTCAATTCGAAAACGATTGAAATTTAGTTACGTAATCGCCCCATTGGTGTAATAGCTGCTTTACTCCGTCCACAGCGGCTAACTTTACTTCATACTCTGTTGCTACTGTAGCGCCACCATTTGCGCCTACCTTTACCTTCCGTACTCATTATTAGCGATGGGTAACTAACCGACATTTCAATAGCTTAGCTAGCCGGCTATATGTGGTGTAAAAGCCAGCTGGCTAGTCAGCTATTTTGGATATTTGGCTATTTGGCTAGAACAGCGGCGGCTTAGCTAGTTGAATAACGTTCAACTGCGATCCGAGTTCGATCCTCGCCGCTGCCGCGCTGCAACAATTCTAGTCTAGCCTGCGAAGTCGCGCGGGGTTCGCAAAATTTCGCGGTTTTCAAATTTGCGAAATGGCGCGCGGCACCTAAAGACACTTAATCATAAATATCTGGGTATTTACAGTATTAATCAAGAAACAGTAACTTATAGCGTCATCCTGAACACATTTTCTCATTGGAATCTTATTGGAATTGGAATAAAGTATTACAAGATTCCAATAAGAAACCTGGAAAAAATGACAACTGTAAAAAACGGCACTTCATAAACATTTCGAGTTTGCACTTCAAGACGAATAACTCTGTCCACATGTTACACACCTTTATATCAACACGAATAAACGTTCTATCTAATTAATACACTTGTTTTACTAGTCTCAAGTAAGCAAAAAAGAGAAATACGATGCTAAAGTAAACATCGTGAACACAATATAAACAAACCAATTTTTTTTTGTCGATTCATTGTTCTCCTATCTTAATAACTTTAGGGTCGGTGCTGCCTCTCTATACGAAAGATAATGTGTCAAACTCGACGAATTTTACAAGTTTTAAATAATAAACGATGATAAAAAAAAAACGAGGTAGATTAGTGTGTCGATATCTAAAAATAGACCTCCACTTTCATGGTACACACACATAGTAAATTAATTTCTAACCATTATTGATTGTATTAGCTTTTATGAGTCTCTAACTATTATCTCTTAATGTTCAATAAAAGGCATAAGGTTCAAAAAAATATTTGTTGATAAAAGCCGTTGCATTATGTGAATTTGAATCTCGCGCCGCGACTCAAAACAAAATGAAGTGTGAATAGTGATATTTAACGGATTGCCTATAAAAGGTGGGCGATTTGTGTAGATTATTAGTTTATCTAACAGTTTTAATAATTATTTATATAAGACCTGATGTGTGAATTTTTTTTAATATTATAAACACGTGAGTACTTCCGAGCGTTTAGATGCAAGAAATTCTAATTACACACATCAGTAATTATATATATTATGACTAAAACGGTTAGATAAACTAATATTCTATACAAATCACTCACTTTTTATAGGAAATACGTTAGTTTTTCACACTTACACTTTAATTTTCGGCGAGCCTCGGAGCAAGAAAACTCATTCAGCCGTTTACCAGAAAAAAATAACGAAATTTCAATTTTTTTGTACTGGTAGCATCGAGGAACAATCCCTAGAGTAGTAATACCGTGCAATCCGATTCCGCAACTAGTCAGTGATTTGTCACTGATTTGTATCTGCTCATGAGCGCCCTTGTACAGTATCGACCAAAACCTCGATCCGCGCGTACGTATCAAACATATACTTTTTGTGAATAATTCACAATGTCTTGCTGTTCAATTAAGTGGTGTGGGAATAACAGTCGAAATTCTAGTTATAAAACAAACGGAATCACTTTTCGTCGGTTAGTAACAATTTATTACATGAATTTACTTATTTTTCATCACAGCTCAAGATATACTGGACGCACGTGTTGACGTAATTTATCTCCATCTCACTTTCACCCGTTATATTTCTATTTTCATCCTTTTCTTTCGGTGATCGCGCCTCCCCGCTAGTGTTGGGCTTGGATAAGAAAATCATTATCGATATTAGCAAACTTATTTTGTTCAGAGAGAAAAATGTTTCAGTTTACAATATTGTATTAATACTGGAATACATAACAGCGAAGATAAAAGGATTTGCAATATTTTTAACGCGGATGTATTTATTATTTAGGTAATTATAACATAAAATAAATATGTATGTGGTACTGTAAGTTCCTAACTTTATTATTATCACGTACTAGGTATCTTCATACTCTTTTATGTCATACTGGTGACACTGACCTAGGTACCTAATTTCAAAAAATTGGTTATACAGGGTGTTGTTTTGGTCGGCGACAAGCGACCCAGGAGCGGTAGTACAAATATATATTCCCCAAAAATGGACTTAATTCCATGAAATACTGTAAATATGTTGAGAAATACCTTATTCAATTTGAAATAAAATTACCGCAAAGTATGGTTACTAGGCACGTGCACAGACTAGAGCTAGGCGGAAGCCGCCATCGCCCCACCCCTTTACTCCCTCGTACTCCCGTTGAGTATTATGTCTACACTTTAGCTTATTACATGATTTTCAAAATTTTTATTTTTTATTTTTATTATTAAAAAAAATAAAGTATTTTTTTTATATTTTTTTTAGCACCAGTATCATTTGTATTATCGACCCTGGGTCGCTCGTCGCTGACCAAAACAACGACCTGTATAGTCAATAACGTTGAAGTTAAAAATAAATGATACATTTGTATTGTGACTATATACTTTGTTTCATTACTACTATTATTATCTTCTTAAATAGCCCCTGAAACCATATAGGTAGTAAACAAATTTTATACCTAAGTAAGTATAACTAAATTAATATAATGTAATATTAAATAATATATATATATCTAGTAATTTACTTAAAATGTTATTGTACGAAAATGAAAAATATTTAGACAGATGCCAGTTGTTCCAGACGGTAGCTCTTTCTGGAGTACTTTAATTTCATAGGACTGTTGTTACCGAAGGCTTAATAGTAAAACACGCTTATACACTCAAAGCAAGCAGGAGGTTTACTTTATTCACTATTTACTCACAATATTCTAAGAGATTATTCTATGTAAGTTCTCGTGAAGGAATGAATCGTAGCTTTTTTTTTTTTGAACTGACAGAAGGTGACAATTCAGAGAATCTTTACAACTTTACGCGGACAATGCGGCGAGCAAGCTCTCAACCGGTGAATCGTAGCGCCAAGGCGCCTTACCTATAATGATCCAGTATGTTCGGAAATATTCATGAAAAACAAACGAACTTAATCTAGAACCTTCCTGAACTAGGTTCGAGATCTTTCGATAGGTATACTATGTCTTTCTGAAATGTTCGGGATTATTCTCGAACCTTCCACAATGTTCTACAACAGATTTCGAGAAGGTTCCTGAAAGTTCAATCGATATCAATTACTTTTCTAGAACTTTCTACAGTTTTCCAGAACCATCCAGAATGTTCTATAAAGTTCTATTTAAAATTAACTTGTTTTGTGTAGTTTATACCTATTGTTTACACTCCCAAAAATCCGCGCATTCCAAATTTTATCAAAATAGAGCCATTATCGAAAATGATTACATCATACTGCCGAATTAATACCAAAATATACTATGCAAACAATTATTATAAACAAACTTGCTAGTTACGATGACGTAGAAATATTTGTAAAAAACCATGACAAACGACTGATATTAGAATACTCCTACATTTATATTAGTGCAACAAGTATCGATATCGATACAATTTTCACCCTCATCTCTAAATCTTAGTGTGTCCTTGACTGAGCCAATCACAGCGCACTGCCGGTGGTGGGGAATTGGCGGAATAGATTTCAAGCAAAATGTACGTCATTGCGCTTCTATGGGTTAATTGTTCCATGACTGGTAGTAACATAACGCGACCTACAAACGGTAGCGTAATTTAATCCTCTCTATTCACATACCAAACACTTGAGCACTTGAGTACGATACCCGACGATAACGTGTTTACAAAAAAAAGCAATTAAATGAAATTCGAGCCGCCATTACCGCGGCCCAATCGGGCCTTACGCGACTTAACACGCTAGATGATAATATAATAAATTAATGTAATGATATATTTTTTTAATTTACTTTATATTTTATTGTACCTATACTCTTTTGAAAAGAAACGATTTTCTCTCATAGGTCATACGTATTACTAATAAAAACATCGAAAATCAACAATAACGTCATCTTTATATATGGATATGAACTAAAAGCTTTCACAGTACATAGACTCAGTCTTTAGTTGTAGGCAAGTAAACCATAGATGTCGCGCTGCTTCAGATGATTAAAACGATTAAACCCAAATATATTACAGACTAATTGAAATTAAATTTAAATAAAAAAAATTGGTCTGAATTCGTTTTTAATTCGAAATAATAATAACGACATGTACTCGAATTTTACACTTTCGGGACTCGCACTACTACTCAGTTTCGCAGTAAGCGCACGCACATACAGGCTACTCGGCTAGATTGGCTTTGGCTAGCCGGCCAGATACCAGCTAGTGGCAGCTAGAATGGCTTTGGCTAGCCGGCCAGCTACCCGCTAGTGGCGGCTAGGCGGCTACCCGCTGTGTGTGACGTAAAGTTCTCGTAATGAGGAGGATTTCTTATGATACCTCTATGGTCAAAATACCTGTCAAATGGTGCACTTAAGGTTCAAATTGGTTCGAATTATCAACAGTTAGACAGGTAAGAAAACTCCTAATTCTTTCTAGCTAGCCTGTATCCAGTAGCCATCCAGTAGCCAATAGCCAATTATCGTGTTGACAGATAACATAGCCGTGGCTATTTTTGAATAGCCGTTTTTGGCTTGTTATTAGAGTAGCTACCCACCTCTACTCATTATGATGGATGAGGCAGTATGAGTAGAACCAGTGTTCGCAACCGTACGATAATTATCGTACATGTACGATAATTTCATAACTACGTACGATGTACGATGGAACACGACTATCGTACGCAGATTGTACGATAATTTCCATTCTGATGAAAAATTTTATGATTACACAGATAGCCAATAGCCCAATAACAATTACAGTTGCTTTTTAGTGTCAGCACCATCTATTGGCTCATTTCTTTCTTAGGAACATATTAGGAACACATGCTGTTGCTTCATGGCGCAATCTTGCTACTGTCTTCCAATCAGCGATCGATATCGATATCGTCGTTCGATGTGGTGGAGTGTTGGCAGTTATGGTCTTTTCGAATTTGTAAAAATAAAAATATGCTTGTTTTCATGTGTCTCTATCCTTTAACATTATTTTCTTCTTTATAAATTCGAGATGTTGGCGCGAACTATTATTTTTTTTCCACTTAAAAAACGTTAAAGTTACAAGATTTAAACTATAAAGTATTTGCAACATATTATTGCCACATGATTTTTTTAAAGTATTTTAGCCATTTTCATGATGGATACGATAATTTTGATCCATATACGAGCATATACGATAATTTTACGGCTCTGGTACGATAGCTGCCTGGCTTCAGGTTGTGAACACTGAGTAGAACTCTTAAAGGTCTTAGTAACCAGGCCATAAAATCCCAAAAAAAAAAAAAAAAAAAAAATTTGCCTACAATGCCTACCCTATAAAAGGGAAAATGAGAGAAAAAAATGTCAAATCAAACAAACTTGTAAAAACAAAACAAAAAGGAAAAATACAAAAAACATGTGAACATCATGGGATTGTTGGCCGCTATTGTTGGAATTTTTAATTTGACTTGACAATACATTTCAAATCTCCAGTCCACAATAACAGGGAATCATGATAATCTCTTTACAGACTTTGATTTTCTTTCGGAAATCCATATTGGCTACATTAGCTCGACTTTTGAGTCCTTATTATAGGAAGTTTTCACTTACTTTTATTGGTAGTGGGAATGTATCTGATGATGAAGAAACTGAAGAGCAGGTTTTCGCGGATTACGACGATGAGAAAGGGGTGGTGTTCTACCCGCCGATGTACGCACAACGGTATGCAGCGGTCAGCGACTGCTTGATTGATAAACGGTGGCGTGGGAAGTTGGAGAAGGTTTGTAGTTGTCTACCAGTGTTTTTATTTGATGCTGGTTACATCTTGTAACTGTACACTACTGCCTAATATGTAAGTTACAACTTACCACAAAATTTATGAAATTGGAGTATGTTTTGAGGAGTTTGAGTAATAATGTTTATAAATTCTTTACAATCCTCTGGGCTGCGTTCAGTAACAACGCCGTGTGATCGCCCGACAATCATGGTAGTGTTCAGTAACAGTTCAATAGTATGTCGCACGATCGCACCAGTCACACGGTGTGTAGTTACTGAACACAGCCCTGGACTGCTTGAAGGGATGCCATGATGTTTTTAAGCAGCTAGCAATAAAAAATATTTCACTTTAATATTCTTAGGTTGTAGACCTTGGCTATCATGACATGAGCTTCATAAAGTACTTGAAGGAGGTGCCTGGAATCAAGAAAATCTTAGGTGTGGACATTGAGAGCATCCCACTCCGCTGCTCCTCTGATCTTCTGGCCTGCAGTGACTATGCACCAAAGAGTGAAAGTCCATTGCAAATAACTGTAAGTCTGGTTGTATTTTCTGTAATTTTGTAACTTGCCTGTTATGTTTTATAGCTGCAAATCAATAGAGATAATTCCTAGGTAAAAAAAAAATTCTGATTAGTCCATCAGTTTCAAGCCTTTATTCACTAACCAGAGTACTAGAAAAACAATTATTATTATAAATTAAAATTAGGAAGAGAAATCGCAGCAGACCTATCAGGCAGTGGGCTGATGATATAAAAGCAGTCGCTGGTGGCATGTGGGCCAGAACAGCCAGGAACAGAATGTTGTCGAGACAATTGGAGGAGACCTTTGTTAATGGAAGACAAACAGACAGGGTTGTCGAGGCAAATTAAACACTTAAATTAGGTACATAAAATTTAGATATTTATTATAAAACTTATTAATTAAATAATAATAATTATCTTGTCTGAAAATTAAGGCTATTATTATTATAAAATTTCAATTAAAACAAATTAATCTGTATCAGTCCCCTGATCAGCGTGTCTCCCCGACACAAAGGCCTCCTCCATAGTCTTCCACCTCCTCCTGTCTCTGCCAGCCTTTGCCATAGTGTAGCAAGCCTCTATATGCTATGGTAACCACTTACCATCAGCTGGGCTATATGGTATTTTGCCATCTTGTCATAAAGCTTGATTTGTATGTGTAATCACAGCTAAATATTCATACTAATTTATATTCCAGCTTTTCCAAGGTAATGCAGCTGACCCTGACTTCAGACTCATCGGTTGTGATGCAGTGATAGGTATAGAGATGATAGAACACATGCTCCCGCATGATCTGGAAAGACTTGTGCACACAGTATTTGGGTTCATCAAACCTTGGATTGTTATCTTCACAACACCAAATGGCGATTTCAATGTACTCTTCAAATCACTTGAAAAGAATGGGCTGAGGCGATGGGATCATTTCTTTGAGTGGAGTAGAGAACAGTTTAATGATTGGTTAGTGTTTTGTGATATTAAATCTAAATTCATAATATTCATTTAAAAATAAGACTATAAATTACTACCGTTTGTTACTACAAGAATTATTGTATAACAGAAAAGTATTGTAGAGTTTATGACGTTAGGGCTTGTAGAGTTAGGGTGTGTAGTTTTAAGCTTGGCTCTATATGAGATCTTATAACTTTTTGACAGTTTCATCTTGACAAATGTGATAAATGTGAAAATTTTACATGAAAATGTTTTTGGTGGGATAATATTGGGTGTAATTGCACATTATATAATTACTACAATACATACTAACATTTCTAATAATAATCAGTGGCTTGCGAATATAATCAAAGCCACAATAATTTAAGCATCAATGAGACAGTTTTTGGTATAATCTATATTGTATATTTGAGTGCTATTATAAATAGAACACAATACAATAAAAGCTTTTCATCATTCTTTGCATGATAAACCGAAGTGTCAGAGAAGGTAAGATACATTAGAATTACTTTTGTTACTCTATTTTTTATGCCTTATCATTATCAAATAAAACGGAATAATTCAATATTTTTATTGGTTTTACCGCCGTTTTTGTCATGTGTCCATGCAAAAACGTCAAAATTTCATTTGAAAGGTCTATACCCGAAAATGCATTATAACTGCCTGCCACTGCAAAAACGAGTTATTAATATTGGGTATTTATTTTAATTTACAGGAGCAGCAACATAGTAATTAGGTACCCCTCATACACAGTCTCCTGTCAGGGCATTGGTCCAGGGCCGCCTGGTACAATGCACATCGGCTGCTGCAGCCAGCTAGCACTTTTCGTCGCCAAAGATTATCATAAACAGCAGGATCTGAGCCTTGAAAGTTTGGCACTGGTTGCAAGTAAGTTATTTATTTTGTCAACTAGCTTTTGAAAACCACATTAGAAAGAAAACATCTTTTACTAATATTATAAAGAGGTAATGTTTGTTCGTTAGTTAAATTTGGTTCATGGTATGTGATGATTTAGCTGAAGTTGGTAAGCACACAAAGCCTAGAAGGAACTGGCTCTTAAGTGCAGCTGTCGGAACACACCGATAGGTGCTTGGCGACAGATTTTCAAATTGAGGGTGGTTGCCAGCCAGGCTGGTACTACAAAGCACCCTACCACCATGATTACGGGTTCCTTCACTTAAAGCTCAAGATTGGATTCGAACCTTCGAAGCTTAGACTTGCTAACAGAGTAATAATCAGTATCTTTTATCATTTATTCAGCATCAATACTTTTTTTTACAGAAGTACCATCCCAAAATAAATTAGGCGAGATGATTGGAAGCTGGGAGAGCTTAGACTCGATTGCTGAAAATGACAAACTCTTGTCAAATAAGTTAGTAACCATTTATTGGTATTTCTTTAAAATTATGCCTTTTATCCCAGAACATCAGAGAATAAAAATTATGTAGCTACTTACTCATTACATCTATCCATGTATATAGTCAATTGATCCTTGAATTATACTAGTTTGGCTTGGACAGACCTTATACGTCAGCTATGGGTGCCTTTGGGTCCTCGTTAGTGAATCTTTGCATTTCTAGATCGATTGTTAACCTTTTATCCATAACCCATTGCCCATTATCACAAACCAATATTTAACTCAGTCATAACTCAGAAAAATTATTTGCCCATGTGAAACTCAGGAATTACTTTATAAAATCCCGCCCTGTGAGTGACCGAGTCTGACTCTGACTCTCCCCGTGGGTCCGACCTTATTTGCACGTATATTTCTTGGTTTGGGCCATTAACTGTCGTAGGAAAGCGGACGGCATAACCTTTTCATTGTAAACATTCGAACGAATTCTTGTTTTCGGAAAAACTGTGTTAGTTGCAAACTTCTTTTTATGGTTGAGTAAGCAATATTTAAAACTATTCCACATTTCAAAACAATAGCATTAGTGGTTGCTGAAATATACCACTGTGACAGACAGAGAGACGGATGGAGTGGCCCCATATAAAGATTCCTTTTAACTTTTTTGGTTCGGAACCCTAAAAATTACATGTATTTGGAACATCGAACAATTAACCTAAAGAAGCGTAATGACGTTCATTTTGGTTGAAATATATTCCGCCAATTTCCCACCGCTGACAATGCGCTCTGATTGGCTAAGTCAAGGAAGCATGCACTCTGATTGGCCGAGTCTAAAACACACGATGCAGTGATTGGTCCTTACTGTTCAAAATCAGTGACAAATCACTGACTAGTTTCGGAATTTGATTATTACTACTCTACAGGGATTTTTCCTCGAAGATTTGGAGACTCATATGCTATTGGTTAGTGAAAATGGCCATAACTCCTTCCGAAATTCCTTTAATCCTATTACAGTTTCGATTCCTACCCTGACCTGCAATTCTCTGAGAAAGACTCTGGCGTTTTCATTACCACCTTTTCTCCTACGAATTCCCTCGACACACTCCAGTACCGCGACGGTGCATCGCAGTGTAACATGGACTCTGAGGTAGCGAAGGGTTATCTTATGTTTGATAATGAACAGATGTGCTATGATATCCTGGTACCGAGGAGGAAGCTTGATCAGAGAGTGTATGATATTGAAGACGTTTCTAGCAGGTTATTATTATTTGAAACTGATTTGTTGTACTTCCATTATCTGTTTACTTATTTGGTGTCCAGGTTTGGTAAGTTAACCCAGTAGTTTCAGTAATCCTCATTCATACTCCTTATTTGAGTCTTTAATAAATAAGGCATTTTAAATATCTTATAATGTTGAGAGTACATTACCAGCAATATTTTTATAGTACGTTATGATACATGTGTGCAAAGTTGGTAATTACACGTGAGGCGGTATTCAGCCTTTATCCTTCAGTCCTTTATCGGATGATAAAGGAGCCGAGAGGATCAATGCACACGCGTATCATACGACGTTTTTCAACACACTTGTGAGGAAAAAACAGACTTGTATTTTTTAAAGTAGATTTATGTAGAAAGTATTTTTTGAGAGAGGTAGAGCATAGCGAATATTAAGTCGCTCAAAGAGCAGCTCGACTGGGGAAGTACCTCCACCTTACAGAATACCGCAGCCAAATAACTTTGTTCTGTAAAGTTGTGTTCCTGCGCGTGAGTAAGGTCGCCAGGGCTCATAGGGGAGGGGGGAAAGGTCGGTAACGCGTGAGCGATGCTTCGTGTGTTGCAAGCGTCCATATGGCTACGGTAACCGCTTACCATCAGGCGGGCCGTATGCTTATTTACCGACTTAGTTGTCTAAAAAAGAAAAAAAGATTTTTCGATAATAATCAATGAAAACGTTGATAAATATGGCGCGCAAGAAACTGTGCGGTAATGTAAAGTAAAAAGCACTTGTGCGTAATAAGCTACATTAAGATATTAAAAACGGTGCAATAAATGTCAATGAGCAAGTGTGTTGTAAAATATTTTATTAACCGCATTATTACGTAGGTATTCCAAAATAAAAAAAGAGGTCTCTAAAAACTATTTAAATGTATGTCCCTCAAGTTATCCTAAGGCAACTTTTTTCTTTTTGTACTAATCCTGACGTGCTATCTTACAGATTGAACTGCACAACACTAAAAGCTACGAAGTTCTCAAAGACTACTCAAAAGCTGATGGCAAAGAATAAAATAGACTCCATAGTTCACACCAGAGAGGTTGTTGACGAAATCCGGCACTTGACGAAAAAGCTAAACTTTAATAAAGACAGTCTGAACCAAACTAACGTTGATCACACTTGGAGCAACATAAATTGGGGAGAAAACGCCCCTTATTGGAACCAATACTATAAAGTTGTAAGAGAATACAACTATCCTTTTGAGGTATGTTTTGATTTCACTTTATAGAAGATCGCAGCTAAATTGTCATCATCATCAGCCCATAATGTCCGCATAAACCACATTTGTGACTACACGTCACAAATGTGGTTCTTTCTGCTGGCACAGCGACTCGTCTAAACCCACAGATATACATCTAAATAGATGACGCGAGTGTATTTACTTCGCGTGTCAAAATCTGTGCAAAAAGGGAGGACAATGTTCTTTTGAAACTGTTTCGCGCGGACAAGCAACTCTCGGAAGGCTGCATGTTAAAAATCGAATCTAACTAAATCAATATTTTGCGCGCGTCGCCGACCATCGAAAATTCCCTTGGGAAAACCACGGCGGGGAGCTTATGCCACAGTCTGAGCGTCCACGATAGGAAGCTCCTTTGAAACCGCAAAGTACGAGATCATATTGGTTTCAATGTGTCAGGATTCCCGTCGATAGCGAGAGTTGCTATGGTAGAAGGTAGCCGTGGGCGTCAGGTCAAACAATCCTTTCTGCAATTACCATTCTACGCCAAAAAATAAAAACTAATAATTAACAATATAAATAATTTTCTTTTTAGACTAAATCCGTAGACTGTCGAATCCTAGACCTATTGTCAGAAGAGATTAATAGACTGATAGACGCACAGAGCAACGACGAGATGTATGTAGACGTTGGCAAGATAGAGATTCCGGTGCAGAATCTAATGCGGGTGGTGGAACATATCACTGATGACGTCCACAAGATTAAGTAAGTATTCGTTCACCTTACTTTAAGTTTTTACGCACACAAGTCTTTATGTGCCGTAGCAGCTATACATTCGCTAAAAGTCGCGAGGAGAGGTTGCGATGCGGTAAAGCACCGCAACCTCTCCTTTCACCGGTGCAAAAAGTCGTGTTAGGCGTAGGCACGAAGTTCAGAGATGTTAAAATAATTATTTAATAAGGTTTTAAGAGTTATAAGAGAGGCATAGCATTTACTTGCTCAAAGAGCAGCTTATCTGGGGTATCTCCAGCTTATAGAATACCGCAGCCAAATAACAATGTTGTGTTCCTTAGTGTGAGTAAGGTTGCCAGAGCTCATTGGGGAGGGGGGAGGGTCGGTAACGCGTGAGTGATGCTCCGGGTGTTGCAAGCTTCCCTTGTGATACAACACCAGTTGTTTCTTCCTGAGAAGAAAAGACTGGAAACTCGGCAAGGTTACATTTTTTTAATATTTTTTGGACATTCCGACAATATGGCTATTTTATCCCAATTGCAAGTTCGTAGGTGACTGCAGGCAGCAACAGTTGCGAAGTGTCGCCGCAACACTACTTCTTTCGCTTTCGTTTCTATGTATTACTATGGAGGCGACGTGTCGCTAGCTGCGGAAGGTATTTCATAGTAATACATAGAAACCAGTAGTGTCGCGGCGACACGTCGCCTGCTGATGCCGTCTGCAGTCGGCTACGAACTTGTACCTTTAGGGTCAGCTCACACCGAGACGTGAGCGTGAGCGTGACGAATAAAAGGTACACATTTCAGCGAGATAATTCGGATACGCCTTGCGGCGGCGCGAGGTCACATGTCACGAATTATCTCACTGTAATATTCACCTTTTTGTGTAAGTTTTATATTTATTGCCATCTGAGCTACCCGCGTCGCGTCGCGTCTTGGTGTAAATTGACCCTTAGTTTATCTATACACTACGTTTGATGAAAAGTATGAACGCAGTGCGACACAGAAAGAACTTGGGACAAAAAATGTTAACCATTGACAGAGAACTGCTCGAATGGAACGGGTACGAGGTGGTCGAAGACGTGTTGATACACTCGCGGCTGGTCGACGACACGGCTGCGTCTGTCGCGACCCACGACGACCGCGACCACTGGCCGGACAACGACATTTACTCAGAAGTAAACAAATGTGTTTAATTTACCTATAGTATCAATCTTTGAAGGCGCAATCTCGAGCATTTTCACACGTATTTCTGATTCGAACTTCTTTGTTATTATCTTTTGTTTAATATTTTGAACTCTATTTAAAGAGATTAACGTTCATTATTACTGAAACGTGGAAAAATGCTCGACAATAAGCTGTGTGTGAAAGCAACATAAAAACGTTCAAGAGGCCTTTATCCATATCTGTAATTATTTTTCTTCTAATTATGAAAAATCTTTCTGCCAAAGTTTAGTGTTCACATTATCACAATTAGATTTTGTATAGAATCACCTCGAAGAAGGATTAGTTAACATTAAGTAACTTAGCTTTCATGTTCGAAGTTCATGATCTTAGTGGTGCCATGTAACTTAACTGTACTGTATGTACTTTACCTTATTTATAATTACTCACTACCAAATATGTTTGTAGTTGAATACTAAGCTAAAATAGGCTAGGCACAGACAACTGCACGGCATGGTAGTAAATATTTTTCGTGAGAATCCAACTTTTAAGAGGCCGTATATTTATTTTTGCCGATTTCGCAAAATTACGGCCTCGGGATTTCGATTGTATTAATATATGTGGGGCATTTAATTTTTAACTTTAAAACCAAGTTATTTAAGTCTATTATAATTTGGACACGATATTTTGCCATTCCGTATTGTTTCGTAGTGGCCATTAATTTAAGAAGTTGGCGTCAGACGCTTTGTATGTATAATTGTTAAGTTTAATGCTCGTATGTGTAAGTATTGTAAGCTTTTTGTTCTCATTATCTTTAGAGTCATTATTGAACATTAAACTGATCACTAAGGCCTGTATTATAGAACGTGAATTAAAAACTTAGACTCAAGAATATATTGTTTAATTGAAAATAAAACTTATGTCATAGGACCTAGGTTCCACATTCAATTGTTTTTTTTGTATCACAATTCAACTGCCCTCAAGCTTTGATTGTCGTGCTTTAAACGGAAATTGATGTCGGTCTCATGGGCTATATTATAGAACTGTATACTGATTGTGTTATCCGAAAATAAACCTTATATCATAGACCTAGGCTTCAAATTCAATTGTTTAAATGTTTTAATCAAAACTTGATTGCCGTTCTAAAATACGGTCCTTAGTAGGTATTTGTCTCTGCTCAACTATGATTTGATAGATTATTTGTATGTTAATATTTAATGTATTAAAATTTGTATTTGGATTTCATTCAGTTGTTTTGATTTCATTACGTACATTCTTCATTATAGTTAACGCTAATGTATACTGCCAAAAGTAAGAGTAATGTAGCCATTTAAATTTCTACAGAAGTAACTCAAAATAGATTATTAATATACTGATTTTACAGTGGGACACCAACGATGTGCACTCCACTTTATCTGATGGGAGTGCAGTAATGGCGGATACCCATGGTTCGATTTGATTTATCTTTACATATATACCTATAAGAACCAAGAATGCTGTAGAACAACGACATACAAATCAATAATTAGTCAAGATGGCTATCAAGGGCATAAGGGTGGTAGCCACCCATGCGAGGTTTTCAGAGTAATACAAGACAAACCTATATAAATTTTCATAGCAAAACGTAAAACCCAGTGCGGGTCGGGATTTTTTTTTTTTTGGATTTTCCTTTTGTTAGTTCACGAGTCACGAAAAAGTATTTGGCTTCTCATTAAGTAGTGGGTAGAGACCCAAAAGAGATACTATTTGGAGGCAATGGGGGCTAGCGTGGTTGAATTATCCGCGAGGGGCGCTAGTGTAGCGTGGGCCCGACCGTGTGTCTCTAAAAATGTCGAGCTTTTCATCGTGAATTTTCACTAACCATGCATGATTGTTGTAAAATTGTGCCATTCCTGATTATTAGCATACATCCACTGTTTTAGGCGATTTATGTCTTTCGGAAACGAATTTCCTCCTTTTTTCGGAACAATACTAGACTGCGCAACACTGAGGCATAATCAATATTTTTTATTTGGTTAATATCAATTCATCATCATATCAGCCTAGGGATGTCCACTGCTGAACCCCATTAACTTCCACTTCGAACGGTTTTGGGCCGCTTGCATCCAGTGGTGGGATGTCGTCCCGCTCGGCGCTTTCCAATACGTGGTCGCCACTCGAGAACCTTCCTTCCCCATCGGCTATCGGTTCTTCGAGCGATGTGGCCTGCCCATTGCCACTTCAGCTTACTAACTCTACGAGCTGTATCGGTAGTTTTCATTTTCTTACGTCCTCGTTTCGGACCCTGTCACGTAGAGAGATTCCGAGCATAGCTCGTTCCATAGCGCGCTGAGTGACAATCAATATATATTATCAATTATAATTATATCCCTGCCGCGCTAAAAAAAACTTTTTCACCAGCGATAGGACCTTACTAGTTGCGCCAACTGGTGGCCACAGAACCGGTAGCCCCCATTGGGAGATTCGTATCCCACATATTCCACAATAATCATAGTCCACAACAAGCTACATCCCCAGGTCGACTGCGACGCGCGCTCGATCTCAAACTCCGTAAGCTCCGTAAAATGCTGACTGCCCACGAGGATATCACAACGGAGCTAGACCGAGTGGTCTGTCGCCTCATGAAGCTTACTCTCCACACAAGCCAAGGACGGCAAACACTACCGCCAAGTCGGTGGATGCATTTGAAATTGCTAGATTTGTTGACGCTAACTGAAAAGGCTATAGAGCGAAGGCAACGATACTTTATTGAAAATTATCCACTGACGACGATTGATCTTGGTAAGAATCTCAGGATATACTTATCCTGCTCATGGTGACATAGTGTTTTCAATACACGACTATTGTAATGTTACAGATGAAAATAAGCGGGTTGAAAATATTTTTGCGCTTGATAAGATCAATGAAGATAACACAGCGTAAGCGTTATAACTTTTGTTTAGTTTTGTTCTGTATGGCGATTATCACACTGCCACGCGCCTACGCGCGTACTTGCGGGAGTGCAGATCTGCATCATCGTGCGGGTTTTTGACGCACTCACGCGCGTAGATGCGTTTTGTGGATTCACGGCGGCTCTGACTCATTCCATACAAAATCACGCGCGGCACTACGAGACTCTCGTGCCATACCTTGCGTCTCGCTGCGCACATACGCGCGTAGGTGCGGGCCGAGACACATGTAGGCGCGTGATCTGCATGAACGCGCGTAGATGCATTTTCAGTGTGTTGGACTGTGCGTGTTTCCTATACAAACGGAGATACTTACAAGCAACGTTAAAAGACGCATTCACGCACTACGCTGCGTGGTGCGGGGCAGTGTGATAACCGCCTAACTTTTCAAGTTGGCGTGGTTGGTTAAGATTCCACCAATCACGCCGTAGGTCATAGGTTCCATTCCCACACACAACATTCATTTGTGAGCATTAAAATGTCTGCTTGTCCTGAGCCTGGGCGTAATTATGTATATTAAGTATGTATTTACAAACAAAAAAGTAGTACCTATATCAGTTATCTGGTTTTTGAGTACAAGCTCTGCTTAGTTTAGAATCAGCCGTGTGTGAAGAATCCCAGGATATTAATTATTTTATAAATAAATTTAAATACATTTTGGTTTTCAGAAGTGTTATTGTTAATAAATATCAGCATTTGGTTCAATCATCAGTAGGTAAGTTATTAAAAATTTTGTTAAGCGATGCTAGCTCAGTGAAAGTGACGAATGCCGAGACGTAGGACCCGGGTTCGAATCCTACGATGAGCTTGAGCTTTCGGTGAAGGAAAACATCTAGAGCACGGTGGTAGGGTATCATCACTGACCACGGTGAGATAGGTCAATCACAGGCCTGTACATTGTAAAGAAAAAATATTACGCCTAATTTGGCGATTTTTCCGTGAGACATACTGATCGATTAGCAGAAACTAATAAATTTTGTTCCGTAATATGCCCGAATATCCATCTTGCATCCATTCCGCCTTAATTAGAACCTTATTATTATATTATTTAGGTATGATTTATTATTATTGGATAACTTTTTAGACAAAGATACAGAGAAATCAACAGCACAAGATTTTTATTATGTGGACTTGGATTTAGAAGATTTAAATACAAGCACGGAGCTCATAAAAGGTAATTAGTAAAAGTCAACCTTTGATATAAGAGTATAAAAAATACTGGTATAATATAGACCTTAACACAAATATAAATATAAATATCCTGGGACATAACGTGAGATGGTTTAAAGTGAGTCTAGCAAAATCCACGTTTTAAATACCTATATCCGTCACTTTCTAACGTCATATAATAAAACGAGCCGGGACTATCTTAAAATCCGGGTTTTACTGGACTTATTTAATCTTTAAAGTATAATTTGTTTGAATTCGTTGTTGTGTGTACTCTACGTAACTTTAAGGTATGTAAGTACCTTCGATTTTATGATTTTTTTAGGCGTAGTGTCCGCAGAAATAATTTAGTTCTTCATAATGTCTTAGGAGAAATATAACCTTTTTTACTGTCGATAAAAATATTGTGATTTCGTAAATACATACTTACCGTCATTGAATTTGGCCCAATATCGAAATTTCATACAAAAGAGATGTTTTCTGCAATGATTTTCTATACAATAATGTTGATTTAAAGCACTGTATTCGGTGTCATTTAAAATATAGAAAAGTCAGTAATGGAAACTTCAATTGAATTTACATTGCCGTTGCTCGTATACGCCAAAAATGTTAATTAGTATGGAACCGTGCAAATTTGTTAATTTTTATCCCACCAAAAACATTTTTATGTAAAATGTTGCCAAGACATGGCTCGCACTGTCAAAAAGTTATCAGATTTCATGTAGAGCCAAGCTTATAACTCTACATGCACTTACTCTACAAGCCCTAACTTCACAAACTCTACACACCGTAGCCAAAATATGTGGCTTGGCCGTTTCGCTACCGTCACGTGGGAGTAAGGTGAAAAATGTATTCACTGTTCATTACTTTTTTGTTATTCAATCGTTTTTGTAGTAGTGAAACGGCCAAGCCACATATTTTAACTACGGTGTAGTGGTTTGGTGGGATTTCACTTCTTTTTGTAAGTTGCTAAAGTCTTTTTTTTTTTTAATTTCCAAGTTTTATAATTTTTTTGTTGTTTGTGTACTAATACATGCTTACATACCAAACTTCAGCTTTCTAGGACTTCAGGAAGTACCCTATGAGTTTTGATGATCATCAGTGAGTCAGTGACGAAATCGGGGTATTTTAGATATCAATAAAATCTAAAGTATAAGAGCTATGTTATTGAAACTTAATATGTTTAATAAGTTCACTTTTGACATCATATCCTGAGAATTTTGTTTATCTGGTATAAATCAAACCCAAGTTATGAGGGTTCAAAAAATCGACGAAGTGCTTCGAGAAAAGGTTGGTAGTGCCCTTTCGCTTCGCTTGGCTGTCTTGGCGGGGGCACTCCCGTGCCCCCAGATATGAAGATTGAAATTAATTTTTTTGAACACCTCAAATGGCAGAAATTTACATTATAAAATTTAAAATGACTACACCGTCTGCAAATGGGCTCTTTTAGCTTTTAAACGATATCAAACGCAGTGCGAAAAGCTAATATTAAAGCGGAGAAAATCTTTGCTGAGAACACCTCTTTTGTATGAAATTTCGAGCTTGGGCTAAATTCAATGCTGGTGAGTTTATTCTTTTCTACTCATTAACTTTTAACCGTCAATGTTCATCCCGACTACAGAACCCTTCACTTTCAGTGGTCTGACTTGCACTTGGCTGTTTATATGTGTATGTCTATTATTATATTAAAAACGCGCGTAGTCTAGGTACTAAAAAATACAATAAATTGTGTTAAACTACGAACTTTAGCATACTACGGCATGGTTTAATCAGTTATTATCATGTTATAAGTATTAAAATTTCTATACTTACGAAGAACAAAAGTTGCAGGGTCAATTTGCACGGTAAGCGCACTTCCAACGGCAAGCAGAAAACTTCTCAGCAAAAATATTATTCTGGTCTATTAGTGGGCCTGCGAATGCTTTAATTTTCATACCATTAATATCTTTTGAGTTGAAATTCATAGGTGTGATGAGCCAATCGCCTTCTACAGTAATGCTAAACGAGACAATCTTTGAAGTAAATTTACTTGAAGATGGGATAGATACAAAACTGCAAAGAACACAAGCTTGGGTTGAAGAAGATATTGAAGTAGTTCCATTCCCTAATCATGACAGTAAATATGAAAATAGTTCAGGAGATACAGATCACAGTACCTCAAATGCCTTTAGGCGTAAATATAAAAAAAATAGTAAGCGTCAAAGAATCGTATCTAATTTGAAAAAATCTGATTCTAAATTACGTAAAAATTCTCGAAACAAAATGCAATCCGATAAATATGATAATACGAAACTAGAAGATAAAAATAAAGATAAAGCAAAGTCGAGTAAAACCAAGATAGGTAAGAAAGAGTTTCGAAAGAAATCAAGTTACAACAACTTGTTTAGGAATACTAAAAAAGTAGTTTCCGTTGAGTGTGAGTATGGAGTAAGAAATAATAGACAAATTGAAGAACATGTTCCTATAAAATCCAATATTTCGAAACCGGTAAGTAAAAAAGTGTTAGAAACGTAGAGTTATAGCAAATCAGGCATTACATTTGTAAAAAGTCATTTACTATTTTAGATCCCTGAAACTTTTAAAGAACTCTGTTACCCAGAATCAATTATAGAAAAGAATACTAAAAAACCTTCTGCTATGATGGAAGACATTGAAATTGATAGAAATAAGCCATCTTTTAACGTCGCTGCCACTGAAAACAGTTATTTAATTGATATTGTGATGGATGAATTGGAAGAAACTATAGCTTTGCGGAGGTCTATAGGGACTGATGCCGAAGACAGTACATTGCAGAACGAGACGATTATAAGAAGCGTTAGCGCTGTAAATGTTTATAGTTATTGTAGTAAACATGAGATTCCTTGTGAAAATATTCGGTCGCAAACTATATTTTTATATGGTAAGGGAAAATTGTGTATTGATATGAAATAGAAATATTATTATGATTCACTTTGGTAATAAATGGTTATTTTCCTTTAGATATTAATGAACCAACTACATCTAAAGGTATTCGTCATACAAGCATGGATGTGCAATGTGGACCAGATGTAACAGTACCTACGTATTCTGTTCTCTCAACAACAACGTCCCTAGCTAAAATGCCCAAGATATTTACGACAGGCATTAAAATTGGAGACTCATTTACTGATGTAACATTAAATCAATCAGAATTTGGAACGTCCACAAATGATAGTGATGCTATTAATAAAACAATGACTCCTAGAGTGAAATCAGCTGGTATTCGTATTAAAGATTCAGATTCTCATTTGACTTACAATGTTGCCTACTCGACTGTAACCAGAATGATTTCCCAATCACAAATGACTTCTTTCAACGTTCAGGACTTTTCATGTGTCACTGAAACAGATTTACTTACAGCCTCAGAAGCTTGTTGTTTACATTTTGCGAATTATTGCAAAAATACAAGTGACATACAAAGTAAATCTTCTGTGAGGAATGAGGCGGGAGTTGTGGAAAAAGTATCTGCGACCAAATACGGAATATCCAGATTAAGCTGTGGTGGTGTTTACGTCCATAGTTATAGAGACAAAGATATTACTGAGGATGTAGTTTATCAAGGAGAGTGGCAGAGATATAGGTCAAAAGCTCTAGTAAGCAGAAAACCGTTTATTCCGTTGGTTATAAAAAAAATTACAGTTACTGAGTCGGTTAACAAAAAACATAGAGTACAGTCTATAAAAGCAATATCTGAAAGAAATAGCTTAAAAAATAAAGTACTTTCTCCGAAAAGTGCACAGAAAAAGAAACCGACACTGTTGGGTAATAGCAGGCTAATAAAAATAAACCAAGATATTGGTTACAAATCGGATGTAATTAAGAAACCAGATGTTCCAACAAATTTTCTACAAAGTACGGTAAAGATCAACAAACCTAAAAATATTTCCAAGGTAACTAATGTTTATGGGAATTTTGTGAGAATATGACGTTTCTATGTTATTTATACCTACTTTAAATGTTACAGGTCGCTACAAAGCTAACACTCAGGTCTGTGACTTTTCGGTAGAGTTGTGTTGCTTTTATTAATTATTTTTATATTATTTATGGTAAACTTTTCAGAGCATCTTCTAAAAACATAAATTCATCATTTACTGGTAAAAAAACTACAATACTGACGTCAATTAGTCCTAACAAGAATAACGATAATATTGTACAACCAGAAAAACAAATGAGAAAAAACTACTTGCCGTTGTATTTACGGAGGAATAAATATGTATCACCAATAAAAAATAGATGTAATATGAAACAGAATATTGTAGAACAAGTACAAAAAGAAACACATACGTCTAGCGTACCTGTTTTTGAAGGACCGAAAACAGAAGAAATTAGCAACGATTTACTCAATTTTCGTAAAGAGCTTTGCAAAAATGTTGATTATTTTGTGTTTCGCAATGAATTAGAAAACAATAATAGTACGTCTGATGACGAGACTACAGGTAATAGGGAAAATGATATGGGGGCGAATAGTACAATAAAACCTCCTTATAGTTTACAATCCCAAACCAGCTCGACGTGTTCGTCACCTAATAGTATAGCTACTGTTCGTGCTGTAGCTCGGCCTAAGATTACATCAAATAAAAAACATTCAGCACCATCAAATAGAAACAACTTGACCAGTGAATCTGAAAATAGTACACCAAATAGAAATAAGAAATTTTATAAGCGGTGCCAAAGTGCTAAAAGGGCAGATAAAAGTTTTGATAATAAAGAAAATATTCCTGAATCATCAGGAAAAGCAGGTAAAAGCGTATTTATGGGACGACATAAAAGATTTTTTATGGCGCAACTGGCAAAGGACAGCTCTCCATTACAATCGGCAATAAACAGCGTTTCAAAACATAAGGCACATTTATCAAACAAATCGAATATAAAAATCCCGACAGTTGACAGCACTAACAACATAAAAATCGCAAGTCCATCTATTTCAAAGCAAAGATCAAGGAAATCGAACCTTTCCTCAACGTTTGATGATAGCAATTATGTAGAGTCAAATAGTTTGAATAATAGTTTAAACAATTCGAATTTGGTTTTGGTAGTTGAACAACTTCAAGCTGAAATGGTTGTCTCGGAGATTCATAAAGAAAGTGTGATTCTTACATCTGCATTAGAGAGTAGTTCTGCAGTTGGTGATAGTCTTTTAGCTCAATGGGCAGATAATAAAAATGTGGGAGATGATCGGAAATCTAATATTTTGACATCAATGAGGCAATTGATTGACGAAACACTCGAATTTATTGAGGCATCTGATGATTTAATTGATCCTGAAACGATAATGCTTGGGCGTGAAGATTTTAAAAACCCTAGTCTTAATATGATGTCCTCACCTACTAGTTTTAAGACTGTTATTCCAAATGATGAAGAATATGAGTACGTCGAATCAGCCAGCGAAATTGAACAAGCTTTGAATCGCACGTTCGACACGACCTCTGGTGATGAATCTATTTTCAGCTTTACGACGACCGAACCAAAACTCAATGCTAATGACTTGGATCAAGTTTCATTTAAATCTTTAGCAACTGCTTCGAAAGTATCTGAGTATTTTTTAGCTGATAGTGAATTAAACAATTTTCAAGTTTTAGCTCTTAATTCTCGAGCTGCAAGTCCTAAATCAAAATCAGTGAAGGATATATTTGAAAGAAAAGATCAATTTTTGTCTCAGGTAATAATTGAAAATGGATTTGGTAAATTACTGGTATAAATTTAATTGTTGATTATATAATTGTTAATCAGAATCCAGTAGGAACTTTTGCTAATCAGGCCTTCAGTGGGTTTTCAATTGACGGTGAGCCTGTGGCTGGTGATCAACTGGATCATGTCAACCTTATAGACTCGGAAACAGGCAGCATGGCAGTAGAAATGACGAGACAAGCTGTTAGTATTTTTGAACGTAAGTTTAGGGTGTAAGCTTTTCTTTGATTGGAGTTTTCTTTTCAGACATCAGAAGAAGTTTTTATATCAGGTCGATCATCTGAGAGTTATGGATCCTGTCTAATTGATGAAGATGTTGTGGTTCCATATTGGTTATTTCAAGTTATCAGTCAGCAACAATCTGTAAGCCCTCTTTCTTTTAATGTTTAAATTTTTCATACATTCTATCTTGTAAATATACACACCGGCACAATTAGCGGAACACAAAAAAAGCAGGATTTTAAAATCTTTTACTTGAGGAACTGGCCAGTTATGATATTTTTTTAATTTATTGTCAAATTTGAAAATAGAAAATTAGATGACATACACTTTTTTCATTCATTTGTTTTATTTTCCCGAACAATACGTTTAGTCAACTTGTTCGAGTAATAACTACGTAATTGTATTTTTTTTGAAAAATAATTGTTTTTTATAAATTTGTTATTCTATAGGCAATTTTGTTTATTAAAAGCTCTTTATTGTGCCTGACTTAACATCACTGGAAATCATTAGGGCTGATGAAATGAGAAGAAATGGCCATACCTACAGATCGATTGCCTAAAGGCTTCGTCGACCAGTATCAACGATTCATCGCAGCATCCAGCGGTACAGATCGTCTAATTCTCTTGTGAGGAGGAGGGGTCAAGGTAGAAAAAGATGTACATCGGGGCGAGATGACAGTTTTTTACAACTTGGAGTTCGTAGGAATACGCGATTAACGGCTGTACAAGCTCGAAATGAACTGGAAGACGTTCGAGGAGTACGAGTAAGTGAGCGTACAGTTTGCAGGAGATTTGAAGAAGTTGGTTTAGGGTCGTATATACCTGCCAAAGGCCCAAAACTTGAGAGACGTCACCGCTTAAACCGATTAAGCGCGATTAAGCGATTATGCGCGAGAACATCGTCATTGGGATTTGAACGAATGGTAGCAGGTTCTCTTTACTGATGAGTGCAGAGTTCTTTTAAAACATCGATGGGAGACAGCGAATATGGAGACGCAAAGGAGAACGCCACATACAGTCTAATTTTGAATACACAGTGGCTTATGGTGGCGGCTCGATTGTGGTTTGGGGAGGGATATGTTTGGGAGCTCGCACGGAGTTAGTGATAGTCACAGGAGGGACCATGACAGCAGATCGATACATCAGAGACATTTTAGAAGAACATGTTGTACCATTTGCCCCATTTATTGGTGACGACTTTATTCTAATGCAAGATAATGCTCGTGCTCATAGTGCACAATCGGTACAGGCATATCTGAGCCACGTAGGTATACCGGTGATGCAGTGGCCAGCAAATTCCCCCGATATGAATCCGATAGAGCATGTCTGGGACTTGCTAAAAAGAAGGGTTAAATCCAGAATGCCACCCCCCAACAATCTGAATGAACTTGGAAACGCATTACTTGAGGAGTGGGAGCGGTTGCCTCAAGAAATCATCGATAACATAATCTGTAGCATGCCCAGACGAATTGAAACCGTAATCAGAGCAAGAGGGGGAAACACTCGTTATTAATTTTGCTTTAATTTTATTGTAAAATCATTTAATGCTTACTTTTTTTTATTTTTTGTGATGGTTCATAATCATCTAAAAATTTCACTTATTTCAAATTTCTTTATTTTTCAATATAAAATAACGAAGACTTTTCAAAGTCGTTGTTAAAAGATGTTAATCAATTTGTTATTTTGTGTTTAATTACATTTCCGTCAAATATATGCGTTATTATCTCATAGTCTCACTTTTTTTTCTGTTCCGCTAATTGTGCCGGTGTGTATATTTTTGCGCCTTGAATTGCACAAGGGTCGTTCGGTCCGACCTCAAGTGAATAAAAGGTCCATTTAGTATCTTACAAGAAAATAATACTTATGATACCTGTGGAGGTGGAGTTATGTAGACATCAAGGTCTACCTTACCTTCACGATATTTCAAGGATTATGCACTTAACACCTTCGTTAACATAATCTGCATTTCCTGTAATTGCGGTCAAACAAGTCTATCAATAATAATAAAAAAATGGGTCAAGCAAGAGCAAGTAAGGTTTGCAGATTTAGAGATCCGTACTAAAACAACAAAAAGTAGTCGATAGGCCAAATTAAACTTTTGTCTAAGTGTCGGGCCTGACTAACTTTCCTACTAGCTCCTAAAATACACATTAATCCTAGAATATATAATCTAAACACTACTTACATTACCTGGATAATAAACTGTATTATTTGATAATATTTCTTTCCGCAACTATTAGGTACATTATCGAAAAATCTTTCAACCTGTAATATATGGCTTAATAGTAGCTTTTACCTCTAACAGATGGACACGCGAGTAATCTTAAAATATATGGTTGTCCCAAAGTCTATTCGCTTTTTTCAGGCTAATTTTTACGAAATTTCTACCAAGTTTTTCAGCAATTGAAATAAATAAATTTGATATCCATTTAAAGGGTAAACCTTCAGCTTTTTAATTCAAGTACACATTTGCTGATTGCACGCCCCATGTTTTCAAAACAAGAGTCGAAATGGAGCACGATAAAGAACATTTTCGTCATATTTTATATTTTTTGTTTCGCGAAGGCGCTAGAGCCACAGAAGCATCAGCTGTAAAACGTGAAATTTCAATTACAAAATGCAATTGTCAACTTTGGTTTACGAGGTTCCGATATGGAGATTTTTCGCCTCAAGACAAACCGCGCTCCGGACGGCCTCAAGTCAACATTGATGATGAACTCAAAGCTCAACACGAGAACTTGGTGAGAGACTCATCCAACCGAAATCAACCGTCTATATTTGTATATATTCTTTTGTGTCTTCATAGAAGAAAAGCGAAAAGACTTTTGGGACAACCTAATAGTTTTTGCTTAAGGTATGGAACCTTTAAAACCTAAAACCAAACCAAAAAATATATCACAAACAAATTACCAGATTTTCGGCAATCCTTTATATCGTATCTTTATCCACTTCAGTGATACTATGCCTACGCAATGATACTACAAGTGCGTTATTTGTCCAGATTGAAGAACAACTAGCTCCTGAAGTGGAAGGTCCGTTGCCAGAAGAGATGGCACTACCAATGCCAATGGAGGAGCCAATGTTCGATGAGAATGGCAACATGATGGACGACGTGGCGGTCGGCGCGGGCGCAGGTGACGGCCGCGGTATGCACAGTGATCACTCGCAGGATAGCTCGGGGCGGGGCACTTCACTCAGCTCCAGTGATATGTCTTCGGGGCCGCAAAGTGAGGTTAGATGTGTTTTATTATGCTAGGACCAGATTGCTTTGAGCTTTAGCGAAGATTTTATAGTAATGTCTTTCAATAGGGGGTCAGATGATGGGGCTGTACTGGGAAAGTTCCCTTGATAAAAGAAATTTTATTTTGAAATGCAATGAGTCAATCATATTGGATCAAAATAATAAATCCATTAAAATAAGCAAATTTACATCCTCCAGGCTATTTTGATCGACCCATCAGCATTTACAGCCCAATATGAATCGTTGCGGGAACCAGGAGGCGGTGGCAGTATAGTAGTGCCAACCAACCCTACTGTGTCTCATCCACCGGGTAAGTAATTTAGGATCATATCAGTTAATCTACTACGAATGTATGAATTATCTGGAAATTTAAATATATTTTGTCAAGCTTTCGATTATAAATATGAGGAAATTGTCAGACCGATAGATTAATAAATAAATATCCTGGGACATTCCTCACACATAGTTATCTGATCTCAAATTAAGCATAGCTTGTACTATGGAAACCTGATAACTGATACACTACTTTTTGTTCGTAAATACCTACTTAAATACATAAATAATTACACACAGACTAGGGACAAAAGATAGTACATTTAATCAACTTATTAGAAATTAAAGCTCATTTCAATACAAAAAAGATTTGTAACAGATTATTGAAGAGTTTTGGAAAACTAAGTAATTTAGCGGTGTTTATTAATCGGTGAACATAATATCAAAACACTTAGCAGTACTTTTAATCATAGGTGTAAGAAACGAAAATGAAACTTCAAGCTCGAATCGCACAGAAGCTATAAGGAATCCACACCTGCTACGAATGGCTGCGAGTGACGCTGATATCAGTTCCACTGACACTGACGTACCTGACTCTTCAAGCAATTAAGCAATGTGATGAAAACACCTTCGTATGACCCAGGCTTTATATTTCGATGGGATGTTTGAAAATTTGCATGTTTTGTTAAAATTATAGTTAGTAATGAAATATGTTGTAAATAAATTGAAGTTCCAAATAAATTATTGTTGACTATTAACTGCCGTTTAATTGTAGCAGATGCATTGTAGGGTTAATAATAGACTTTCTTTAAGGTTCCAGTACACATTGGGCGAACCCGCTGGCCGAGCGTGTTCGATAAATTTTAATGACGGTGTTCACACGTTGGCCTGTTTGTGTTACGTTGTGGCAATCGCGGCTGCTGCAATTTACTTTATGTGAACTGAACGCTCTGCAAACGTGTGATGGTTCAAAAACTGAAGGATTGTCGACGAGCGTTGTTGCGAACGGCAAATACACACAAAAAGCTCGGCCAACGGGCTCGCCCAACCTATAGGTACTAGATATTTAAAATCATTTTCCACACATTCGCTCGTAAAGTGACATTTATTGCAAAATACAAGTCTGTTTTTTCCTCGCAAGTGTGTTCAAAAACGTCGTATGACACGCGTGTGCATTGATTATTACACTCTCGGCTCATTTATCGCTTAATACCGCCTGGAGTATTAATAACCAACTTTACACATATGTATCATAATATACTAATAGTCTTAGGAATGCCATTAATATAGTATTATGTCATATTAGTAGTCTACAATTTTGAAGTCAATCATTCAAGATCATTAGTTGGAGTAGTCCAAGAATATTCAGGTCGATTTTTGAGGAAATTAATACAATTTATCGAGGAAATTTCTTTTTTTGCATTTATTCATATTGTACAATCTTATAATATGATTCATTCTGCAAAATTTTACAGGCGAGCAAGAATTCATATATAAAACAGTAGCTCTTCCATATTGTACATAACCATTTTTACCAGTATAGTGAAAACATGCGTATAGTTTTTTTAGTTTTAGGATTAATAAATTACTTAAATACTAATTTAAGTTTGGTTCTTTATTAATACAATATCGATAGGATTGCACTATCCTGTAAAGTTATTGGAACGTACCAAAAAACATTGTATGGTGCTCTCTCGACGCCGATGAACTTCCTATGCTAAATATACAATAATAATAATCCATAACTTTTAAATATAAAATATGAATTTCATGAAGCGATTACACAGATACAAGGCAGGCATGACGTTATTGGGCTCAGACTTTCTCATCTCACTTCAGTAGTTCAGTTTATAATTGCCACAGATTATGAGAAACGAGCACACGAGCGTTTTGTTTTCTTATAGAATTATGTTTATCACATATTTATTTTATAAGAAATAAAAAAAAATGGCGTGAAATTGTTTTGTCGCAACAGAAATCCCCGAAGTGGCTCGTCTGCAACGTCCTGAAAGTAGGAAGTGAGCTAAGAGAGTTACTGTCATAGTTATAAATTTATATAACAATATTATTACTTATTATCGTTAATCATTGCTGCTGACGTGATTACTGAACAATCTTCACGTTATATCACTATATTTAATTTGAATCAAAATAATGATGAATTAATAACTTATTGGTGTATAAACTGAATATAACGTGACTGTCAATAAATACACAAAAACTGTTTTGATGTGATTATCGAATGACTAAATAAATACATTAATTACAATTAATAATAAAAAATGCCACATATCGGTAGTAGTTAAGGTAACTATTACTTCGAATCCCATTATTATTTAAGGCAGTGAAACACCCAACTTAAATTCAAGGACAGTTGGGGACGAGATTACCTAGCTAACATTAACTAGTAACATATCACTAGACATTTTTCACATACGACCTCTACACAACGGTCGCTTTATATTTTACAATATTTACATCTTATAAACGTATGTTCAGTGAAACATCGCCGTAACGAGTTACGGTACGAGGTAGTCACAAACACTAAAGCGGGACGCACTCTTGTAACTCTATACAGTCATCGAAAGTCCATCGGCCGTTTGTATCATTCTAACACCCCGATTACAAATGACAGAACCGAAAATACCCATACGCCTATACAATAACAATATAAATATTCATCATGAGTAAATCGTTAAATAATAAAACTACATAGAAGCATTGAGCTATTATTACAACGTATAGAGAAGCTATCATAAGCAAGGGTTATGTCCCATTTTTTTTGAATCAACTAAACATCTCTTTAGCGCTGAAACAATAATTAGTCGTCTAATTGCCCGGTTTCAATAAACAAAAACGAATCGTTTTGCTTACCAATGGTAGGTTTTTTTATTGCCAAACTGGGCATATAGATCATTTCGTAAGCTAATTTTACCTGTGATAGCTACTTCCATATGCAAATATGTAAATATATAAGAGTCTTAATTTTAATAAATGTTAACCGATACCGGTCCGTAAATTATTGAAACCGGGCCTAAGCAGACAGTTGAAACACGTAGCGCTATCAGAACGCTTTTAGGAGTATTTTTCTCGCAAACACCGTGATTTTCACGGCGCTTACGCCGCTTTCGTTCATCGTTCTACAACAACAAGTGTGGCCGGATGGCCTCACGTGAACGGAACATGGTTGTGATGTGTGGCGTCTTCTCTATACGTAGTAATAATAGCTCAATGCATAGAAGAAATCTTACACTCTGAGATCAAGGGCAACAAGTTTCAATATTTTATTCGTGAACACGCATTCCTTCGCGAACTGTTAAAAAAACTAATTATTATTGTGGTTTAAATTACAATTATTAGATTAGCGTTCTGTAATGACATTATCAATTTATTAGAAAACGATCGGTTTACTTTCAGGGAAATCAAACAGGTATATCTTAAAGTATAAAATACAAAATTTGGACTATAATGCATAGAGAGAGGCGCGTCGTACTCAACACGTTAGACATTTGTACTAATAATTATAACAGAGGTAAAATATAAAAGCTATACAACCCGCACCTGCCCTTCGCGACAAACAACAACAATCAAAATATGAAGAGTTATATCCGAGTTGACTATAGGTAACTACTAATTTGATGCGTCACGTATTTGAGCTAAATTAATCTTTATTTTTTGTACATTAAGAACCAGTTTTTACAATCAAGCGTATTTCAATTAAAACCTCTTAATAGACCGAGAGATACTGGCACAAATTTCGTGGTCATTTGTACCAGTATGGCGACCCTTCAGGGGTCTAATTACGTAATGCTGAAAAGGAAAATGATGGTCATAGCGCTAGTACCTGCGGCTCAATCGCGTGGGCGTTAATCGAATGTGTCGGATAAATTACGAGTGTCGAACGATTTGTTCCACTTTTTTTTTGTATCTTCCGATGGTCTATGAAAAAGAAATAGACGGTTGCGCGTATTAATATTAAATGTTGTAGACTTAAGCTAGTTATTAAGTTGGTTTCAATAAAGTACCTATTATTATTACATTATTTGTACCAGGCTAATTTTTGCATAGCTAATCATCGTCGAGTGGTCATTCATGAAAATCACCATGCCATCCTTTTCCGACGATTCCAAATGGCCGCTATATCACCGCAAAGGTGCGATTAACGCCGACGCGATTGGGCCGCTGGTACCACCGCTATGACCATCATTTTCCTTTTCGTCATTACGTAATTAGACCCCTGAAGGGTTGCCATACTGGTATAAATGACCGAGAAATTTGTGCCTGTATCTCCCGGTCTATAAGGTTGTGAAGATTAATATGATGTAGTTTAAACATGTATGGTATTTAAAATGCGTTCTTAGGTCATAGTTACTTTTTCAGTCACGTGTAGATACTATTTCTTATTAATATCTTGCTTTTCACAAAAAGCTATAGTCCATTTTAAAATGTTGGATGCCGATGATACTAAAAAAACGTGACGAATTCAAGATACAGCATTTATATACGTGTACAGGATTAACAAATAAAGTATGTACCTAATCTCAAATACGCGTCGCATCACAAAGATAAATTATGAACAACTTCCCTAGGCAATCACACAGTTCTAATAATATCGATACTCATTTTTCCACATGTTATCACAGAAAATCATGTATTTACAATTTTGTCGTACTAAAGTGAAGTACGTAACCTACATCATGCATTGCAACATTATGTTACTGATGGTATTCAACGATTTACCGTATTGTGACAACTGCAATAGAATTTATTATTTTTCACTTATTTCAATATCACAAAAAATAGTAAAACGTATCTAAGGCTATAGGTAAAATTGTAAATGTATTGGAAGGACTTTGAATGCATTGCTTTCCAACCTTTAAATTGGTGTTAATAACTAAATTTACACCTTTCTTATTCTTTGAAATAAATTTCCAGAACCAGCTGGATACCTTGTTTCAAATATTACCTACTGTTAGTTTCTTATTAATTATAAATCTATGGCGACACTAGTGAATTAATTTCTTCGAATTCTGTCATATATTTACCTACAATCTCAGTCTAATATGGTAGAAATATGTTTTCGAGTTATTACGCTTTCAATAAATTAACATTAACCAATAATAAAGAACCTGCTTTATAATAATAATACTTAATAATAAAATTAACAACTTCTGTATGTCAGTGTACTATGACGTATGATGTACCTACCTAATGAAATGAGAGAGACAAAACTTTATTGCAGTAGTCATAACGGAGGTAACAACTATCAGATGACTAGTTGTGACAATGGCATATAGTATCGAATGGAACTAGGACGATTATCAGGCCTATTAGTTGAGGTACAGTCGCCGCCAGAATTGGTTACGTTATTATTATTACCTTGTACAAATTACTTGACAAATAAGATAATAATATTATTTTGAACAATGCTTTCGTTTAAGTACCAATTTTGGCGTAGAATGTAACGACGTAATAATAACTTAGATTTTGTGCCTGGTGATTGCTTTGCAATTTGAATTGATTTTTATATTCTACAAATATTAAAAATGCATATTAAGTAAACACCCACGAAAAACATAATTGTCTTGTAAATCTTTTTTTGCACTAACTGTTTAAAATATATCTTGTCAAATAATAAAATAGTCTTTTTCCTAAAATGTTATTTAAATATTCAGTTTATTATGCCCTAGGATGGACACTTATGAAGATCAAAGGAATTCAGCGTATTAGATTAAGGTAATTCAAAACTAGCCTGAAGACGTGGCTACATGAAAAAAAAATATTATCTGTTAAAGATGTGTTGACTAACAACAAAAATACTGTAAAAATAAATTAACTGTATAATTAACCAGCTGTCTCGAGCGGTTTCACCCGCATTCCCGTGATAAAAAGTAGCCTATAATACTCGGGGATAATGTAGCTTTCTATCAGTGAAAGAATTTTTCGAATCCGACTGGTACTTCCAGAGATTAGCCCGTTTAAACAAACAAACAAAAAAACTTCCGCTTTATTGTAGTATATAGTATAGTATATAGTATAGTAGTATAGATGATATAACCTGACATAATTACTATTGTAATTCAATTTATATGATCGAAATTTTACGTACACTTCAGTTATTTTTTGCTAGTTTGTTAGTTCAGTGATTTTGTGTTCTTGTTGATTTTGGTTGAATTGGCTTGAATGTATTGATAATATACGGTTAAAATTATACGGTACTTATACTACTACTGTTTGTTCCGGCTAATCTCTAAAACTTCTGGAACGATTTTGACGGTATTTTCATTGGGAGAAAGCTGATGTTATAGGGAGTAACTTATATAAACTACTTTTATCTTAGAAAAATAATTAGGGTTCTGAGGGCCAACTATAACACAGGGTAAGCGGGTAAAACCACGGGGGTCAGCTAGTTACTTAATATTTGCACACCATCATGGAAAAACATGAAGGTCCTTATTATATTTTTTTAACATCAATTAACTTTTTTTTTTTTATTTCTGGCAATTAAATGATCTTTATTAATCTATTACAAAAATATAAATATTTTTCCAATGAAATGGGGTGTTTACTTATTATGTCGATAAGTGTCTACAGTGCATTATTCTTTTCTAGTGGGAGTATTCTGCTCCTACTTATTGTTATAATTAATTTAATTAAGTAACGAAATTTTGGCTTTATCATACATTCTAAATGTTACTTTGAGGTATATTTTCAAAAGTTATTCGCAAGGAAACAGAATATCCCCACTTATTGAATTATCTTATCACGCTTTACAAACCAGGCGACAAAATCTTTACAAACAATATTCGATACACGATATAACAATTTGGATAATCATTTAATGCGGAAATATTTTTCAAAGTTTACATACAATTCATCTTTATTTAGTTTAATCGTATTTAAATTTAAATAACGTAGGTATAAAGCACTTGGGGGAAGGACAGCAAATTCAATAAAAAAATGTTTAATTATTTATTTAGTATATATTAAACTAAGTAAAAATTATTTGCTATGTAAATATTTTATACAATTCTAATATTAATTTGCCTGACGATGAATTGCTAGTGTTCTCCCAACGTCTAACTTGATTGAATATGAAACGACGCGGAGCGGGACCCTGCCGCGGCGCGGGCCCCGCCCGGGCCCTTTCAGTAGGCGATATAACGTAGACTTTATGTAGTGCAAA